>JBAMYA010005815.1:0-18048 GCA_037176975.1 Arrhamphus sclerolepis | reverse complement strand
AATAAATTAGCTATTTTAAACATCTGACAAGACTCCTAAATGTCTTTGGACCGAAGTTATGGTGTGGTTAAAGTTAGAATTTCCTGCAGGGACCTTATCCACACTGTCGGAAACTTAAACAAGTCTATCAGCTCTGCTATCTAGGACAAGCTTCTACTAATCTTTTGCTTCCGCAGTAACCTGGTTACTATAGTTACATCAAGTAAAAATCTTAAGAGGATTGCTTATTTGCAATTTTTTTTATTTTTATTTTGGAGTTCAAATAATGAGAGAAGTAGAAGTTTCCCAATGAATCGTCCACTTATTTATTTATTTTTTGTCAGTACACCCACTTCCTAATTTCTAATGTCCACTGCATTTATTAATTTCTCAATGTATCCTTCATAACACGGTGAAGAGGACTTCAGCTTATTTATTCTGAAATCTGCCCCTTTTATGTGACTCATTTCAAGATTCATAAGGAGATGTTTTCACTAAAATCAAGAAGCAGAAGTTAAATCAAAATGCGAATATGGAATTTACTGGTGAACAGGACTCAAGAAATTAAAAAAACAAAAAAACAAAAAACAGAGTACAAATACGAGGGGAGCCTCTTCTCGTTCTCTGGACACTGAAACTTTTCATGTGGTTGCAGTTATTTAGTCCAACATTCAGAGAAAAATGGGACATCTCCAACAAGTGTCATCTATTGTTATATTCAAATGTAATTCTAAATGCAAATTAGTTTCTACACTGGAAAAACATCATTTGTTCTACCTCAATAGGAATCAGAATTAATTAGAACAGTTCAATTTCTAATTTCTATACTCATTCCTTGTCTACTTTGTCACTGTCTACAAGAGTTGTTTGTTTTATATTGCAGTTGCAAGTTGCACCAGTTATAATGAACTTTCTTAGATATGCAACAGGATTCTTTAAATTGCTGCTACTTTATTGTATTCTGTTTTAAAATGTTTCACAGCATCCTCAATATCTATGAAGATGTAGTCAGAGTTTTTTTTTTTTTTTTTTATGTTTGTCACTGTGTGACATCAGACACCCATCCTTTATCTATATTCACAGCATCTTCATCCTTCAGCCTCTGAGATTCCTCCTCCATCACAATGTACATGTGATAAACAGTGTTGATTTAGTCAATTAGAAAATTAGACTCTTCAACTGTAAATCTTGATCCATGTAATGTATTAAATGTATAGCCTCAGTGTCTGTGACAGTATCAGTATTTCGCCAACAGGGGGAGACGTCGCCCTTTCAAACGCTGTGGGTGCTCGGCTCCTCCTCTAGGGGGCGGTGTAGGACAGCAGACGGGGATATCGCAGACAAATGGCGTCGCTCTATATGAGAAGCAGCTGATTTCCCACCGAGCAGGGCAGCGCTGGCGGAGAAGAGGTAAACACACCTCCCCAGGATTTCTTTGCAGCAGGATACTGTGTTGCCTTTTTGCGTGTGTGCAACATTTGCGCCGCAGACTCGCGGCTGAACGTTGTGGAGACCAGAGAGTAAACCGCTGCTGTTCCGGTGTACAAACAATCCTCTCTGTGAAGCAGAGCGGAGAGAGTCAGCTGCAGCTCGGGCTTCCTACCGGTTTGCTTGTTTATCTCCCGTGTCGATGCTTGTTGGTGTCTGTGCTTCACCAGGGCCCGGACTCAGGCGTTTTTGGCCACAGTAGCGGGTCAAATGTTTTCGCTCCTGCGTTCCAGGGACACATAATGAGCAGGGGCATCACCCCCTCGCAGATGTCCTCCCCCTCCGCCTGACTGACGGGTCCACAACGTCTTCGTTAATCCAATTCAGGAGATCATCTTTTCAACCCTTCCTGAGGTCACACGTTTAAAACGGCGTTATATCAGTTAACCAGGTAAGGCTTTGTGCTTTTGTTGAATCTTCTCATCTACTGTCAACTGCAGAGTCGTCAATCTCCTCTTTTCACCGCAGGATCTGTTGTAGCTACTGACAGCTGGTTCTTAAATCTTACTGAAGCCCTTTACCTCTTCTTATCAGTTGTTAAATGATGTATTTGTTGCTGACACTTGATCAGATTTACTGTAATTATTGTTGCCCACAGCTGTAGATCATGTTTGTCTGCTTCACAACAGCTGCATCTGAGCTCCAAGGATAACATCCACACTGTTGATGGCTCCACAGAGCTCAGAGAGGTCGCACAGTGCCCTGATATCTCCATTTTAAGCAGCAGGTCCTCCTCAGGGTACTATGAAACCAGTCTAACAAGACAAACAGAGCATTCCTGCAGTCTTGGGTTGGTTGAGGCTCTGAGATGTGCTTATTTCTAACATCTGTGATCCCTTGTCCTCCTCTCTGATGCTGAAGGTGACGAAAATGTGCGTGTGTTTGGGGGGGTATATTGTTGGGTTGAGGCCTTTAAGACGCTTCGCATTATGTGCGATAGATTCTCAAACACTGTATCCACCAGGAGTTGCAAAGGGGAGGGTGTATACTTTACTTTCAAATTTAGAGACATGCAGGAAAAGCTACACTGCACCTTTCCTTTCAGGGAATAAATGCACAAAGCTGCTACTCCTTTTCACTAGCTGCCACAGATTTGTCTGAGATAAGGGTACAAACCAGTCACACACTCCTCAGAATGACTATCAGCAGTCATCCAGTTCCCAGAAGACAGTGAGAATGGAATGATGTCAGAACGTCTTGATCTCAATGTGCCATTGATCCACACATAAACACACCCATGAATGCACATGGAAACATACTGTATGTGGGCTTGGTTCCTGTGACTTCACTCACACAGGCCCTTTCTCAGAGACTTTGTGCCTAATAAAGCTTTTCTGGGGTCCTTGTGACTTTAGTATTGCTTTGTATTGGGAAAAAAAGTGTCATGTTGTAATGAAAATGTGTCAGAGTTGGATAAACTTGTGATCACCTGTATAATAGGAAATCATTAGACCATGTGTGGTGATCTCTGTCTTTAAAAGGACCATATTTCTGTCCTTGAGAGACACCCAGCAGGGGTGATGCCCCTGCTCATGATCTACAGTAGGGACTTCTCCCTATATAGATGTTTTGGGCATATCTGAGAGGGTGGAAGCCCTGGGGTACATCTAGGACATGCTGGAGAGACTGCATCTCTCAGCTGGCTTGGAATTTCTTGTATTCCCTCGGAAGATCTAGAAAAAGTGGTCAGGAAGGGGGTAGTCTGGGGCCCTTTGCTAAGGCAACCGCCCTGAGACTCTGACACTGATAAGTTGATGGATGGACAGATGGTTCTTGAGAGTATTTATGTAGTTGTTAGAAGTCACTGTTCTCAATTCTAATTTTGTATGTGATGGTCTAGGTCTGAAAATGTCTCCTTTGGTGAGCTGTTCAAATTTGCAGGATACTGTGATGTCACAGACCTAGATTAGGGTGGAATTATTAAACTTCTTCATCTGTATCCACCTGCATCATTCTGCTGTATCTCAGAAGTGATCAAACAAATCTTTAAACAGGAAGATGGAGTTAGGTGCCCGATTCCACCCTTTAATACTGACTGCTATGACCAGAGCAGGAAAAACTAGATCCTCCTTTGTTTTCTGTGGTATTTTGACCAAAACATGTCGCATGACCTCAGGAATTTGCAACAGCTTTTAAGAAAAATGTCATGTCTCCTCAATGGCTTGATAATGGGTTATTAGTACCACACACAACATGATGACGGTTCTGGCAGCAGTATCTGTGGTCCTTTTAGCTTTGTGATTTGGGAGATATCACTTTACCTTCTCCTGCAATCAGAAAAATATGCGCAGGGAATAAACAAGGACAAGTCTTGGCTTTCCAAAATGGAAATCAGAGTGTCCTAGAAGGTCTGTCAAGTAGTCACTCTGGTGTTCTCTAGGTCACAGAGCAGCACCTAATGTTAAGGAGATTACAAGTCTGGCCTCCATTCAATTTAAGCAGCTATCAAAACCTAATTACTATCAGTTCCCGGTGGCCTGTAAAGTCTTGTCAGAGTGCTATCACTACACTAATGGGTGTTTATGAGGGCTTGGGAATATTAAATGTAAAACTACCCCTATTAGGTAACTGGACCTTTCTGAAACTGCACCTGTCTCAGATTCCTGCACTTTGCTTTTGCTAAGCCACTCCTTTTATTAAACGTAACCTTTACCCTTGTAGAGGAGAAATCATTTCGGTGTAATCTGACTTCAGGGGTCTGCCTTTGTGCTGTCGGGTTGCCAAGGCTTATGCAACAGCTTAAATGCCATTTCAGCAGGGTGTTGTTGTTGAGGGTGGAGCCGGGTTACCAGGTGAGGAGTACGTGCTGCGCTGGTTATTGCAGGGAGGGGAGTGCAAGGTCTAGATAGCCCTTCAAAATGATGTTTGCCACTCCAAGAGCATTTTGGGTCTGTGTTATGGCTTGCATCCAGCCAGTTAGGACCGCTTTGAGATAAGATAGGAAGGAGGGGGAGGGTGTTACATGATGTTCTAGCTTTTTCCAGGCGGTTAGTTGACGTTCTGAACTGTTCTCGCGGGTTCCATTCTCTCAGACAGGTATGGCTTGTAAAGCGAGACACCGTTATGTAACACCCCTCAGAATCTGCTGACCGTCTGACACTTTCCAGGATTTAGCATTTCATCTATGCGTGCATTGCAGCTCGCACTTGGGGTTCAGAGAGACTCACACAAACAAGCGGTAAACATGTGACATTTGAGATGGGGTGGAGGAATAATTAACCTCCATCCGTGTCTTAAATACCTGAGGATTACGCATGAACTCTCTATTAAATGTGTTGAAGCAGTAATTCACACAGATGCGTTCAGCTTAATGAGCCCAGAATTGTACTGTATTTTTCTAGTTATGTTCATCTGGAAACAGTATAGCTCATCTTGATATGTTTTCATGAAAGTGATGCTTTGCACTTTAGCTCAGCTTAGAGATGCATCCCACCTACATATAAAAGCAGGAAATGCTATGCATTCAGCCTCTCACTCTACTGGGAGTAATTCTCAGAAACACTGGAAATGTCTGATGTAACCAAAGGACTTAATGAGTAGAGAGCCCAGAGAGCAGCATTGTGCTTTATAAGTTGCAGATTAATGCCACGGTGAAAGGAAGACACTTTTTACTTTTGAGGAAATAATTGATTTTTGGCAAAGGTCCTGCGCTGTTCTTTGGAGGTGTTTGCACGTTAGGGCCGTAACAGGTCATGGTTCAGATCAAATCACTGTTCTTGAGCCTGAGGTTCATTTTTCAGATATTCAAATTATATCACAAACCTCAAGTGTAAAGGGATTTGTTTTTTTTGGTTTGTTTTCTTTATGTTCAAACCTTTTTTTTTATTTTTTTTTATTAAATCTTCAGTTAATTTAAGCAAAGTTGTAAGGTTGTTCTCCTGTCATTGGCATGGTGGAATACCCAATATGGATAAAAGTAGTTGGGCACTTGACCATTAATACTGATTTATTCTTCTGCACAGCAGATATACACTTTGGCATTTATACTTGTACGTTTTCATTTGCATTGCTCTGTCATCACTCTGTCATGACGCCACCAATCACTAGGTTCTTCTCTGCAGCACTGTAGCTTGCAGCTCTGAGCTTCCTTGTGTTTATGTGTTTTAGCCTTTAGACATAAAAACAGAGCAAATGAAGTATATCTTATGCGAGTCGGCACCGATAAATGTTGAACATTGATCATTTTTACAGACATTAAAACAAACAAAGCAGCGGATGAATATAAACTCGAAGAAAAGCAAATCTGAGTGGACTAATCACATTTGTTGCGGTCCATGTTGACTTGATGCATTGTTACATTTCGAGATAGATGATTGTCAAGTCCTTTGTAGCTAACAATGTCAACTTCACTTGTGCACTGGGCAGCAGTCCTGTTGGAATAGAAAAGAGTCCTTCCCAAAAACCTTTGCTTCAAAGTTGGAAGGATGGCATCATCCAGAATGTCTTTTGTAGGAAGGTTTAAGCTTCACAGTCCAGGAGTATAGTCATTTTCTAGAGGGCAGCATGCTGTATGTTGCTTCAAGACTTGTCTCCAATGTTGAGCTTCTTTTGATCTTTCTGGTGTGTGAGGGTATGGTCAACTCCTCTCCATCTCCACTGCTCTCTCTCTCAGGATAGTCTATTTTTATACCCAGTCATGCCTCTCAACTGTTGCCAAGTGACCTAGTTTTTGTTGAGATGTCCTTCCACGTTTTCTTTTTTTTTTCTGTCGTAATAAAGTAACGCTTTCATCTGGGAACTGGGCAGTACAGAATATCTGAGTCTGTTTACATCCCTGCTTGGTCCCTGAGTTTGGCTGGAAGGTGTCAAGGCTTTGAAGCTGATAATGAGTACACCTCGGTAAGGTTATCTTCAAATTGCAAAATTGCAGGTAAACTCTTTCAAAACTTTCCACACTTCCTCATTACTGTCTAATATCCCTAAAGAATAATTCAGTATGTCTCTTCTGAAAGTGAGTACCTCACTCACTCAAAATAATTTGACGAAGAATATGACCTAACATATTGCACTCCGTTTTGAATATGTCGCCATGGTGATTCTTTCCATTTCTTTCTATGGTGTGTAAAGTCTCACAGAGACATCTGGCTTTGATTTTCTTTCTTCCTCTCTTTTAGAGCGTTTACATCTTCTGTGTATCTGTTGTTGAATTTGCAGTAGAATGTCAGAGCATTTCCGAAGGTAGTTTGTGGGCTTCCTTCCTCTCATTCCTCTGCTGTGGGACTAGGAGACTCGGTTTGCTTTACACGGCTGCAGCTCGCCAGCAGCAGAGCACGTCAGGCCTGGAGGGCAGGCAAGGCAGCGAGAGACAAAATGGGCTGTTGTGGTGAAATGTACGCATCAGAAGGCTCTCTGTATGCATGAGATCCTTGAATGACACTCACTCAGTACACTTTTTGTCGTCTGTAGAGCTGTAGCTCAGCGATCTGAGAAATTTCTTGGGAATTGTCTTGCCCACTCTTGGTGAGAGCGCCCCAACATCCCACAGATTAGGCTCAGAGTTCCTCTCTGGAGTGACTCTCTGTCCTCTTCTGACCATGGAAACTCAATTGTCCTGCTCAGCGATAACAGTCCGCACCACGTCGCTGTCATACTTTGACCTGATGCGATTCGGTCCGTTTGATCAGAGCTCGTTCAGCCGATCAGAGCTCTGAAATGTCAGAACTGTTTCTGCCTATTTTGGCGTGAGATGATGAATTGGCATCTGTAGCTATGGTGACTAGTTCTGGACTTGTCTTTAAAAGGGACACTGTTTAGTATTACAGGCTGTCTGTTAACAAAAATGGACTGTTTCTTTCAAAAGTATGACCTTATTAATTAGTAATTACTTCCATCAACAAATTACAGAGTTCTGGTAGGTTTTAAATTGGCCATTTCTATATACATTGCATTGGCGTATTCAGTGGTGATTGCCATGTTGCGCCGCCATCTTGAAACTACAGTCCACGGCAGGGAACATCCAGGACAATACAGCTGTGCACTTTGCGTTTACGTTAGCGCTACCAGTAGTTGGCTACAAACACTCGCTCAGCTCCGACCAATCCACTGCCCCTACCTTGTGGTCTTCTTCCTCTCCCTGTCTCGGTAGCAGATTCTTCTAAAACTGGATGTCAGACTCTAGAAAGAACATTTCCCCGTCAAAGCTACAAGGTATTAGAGCAGTATTAGGATTAGAAGAAATAATCGATCTAAAAATAAAAAAATACAACTGAGAGAATACTACTAGAAGTTTTTCCTGGATCAGCCTCAATGAATATTTCTCGGCTACTGCAGATGGAAATTAGTCTTTGGAAAAGGAGCAGGATAAAGAATGGTTGCAGTATACGACCTCACCGCTGGATGAGAGGAAATCTTACACAGTGTCCCTTTAAAATGGTGCTTGAGCTTTCGTGAAAAAAATAAAAATAAAATCTGTGCTGTGAACCGAAAATGAGGAAGTCGCACAAAAATCAACAGGTGTTGTGTAACCAATTATGATAATCTAAGATACAGAATTGTTTCACAAATTTGTATTAAAAAAGATTATATATGTATAGTTTTCCCCCTCTTTGGCAAAGTTGACTTGTTCCCTGTCACTTGAGGCGTCCTCGAGTTTGAATGTTGTCGAGGAAGCACTGGGATGTTGGCTAGTTGCTGCTGAAGTTAGCCAGAGCATGACATGCATGACACAATACTTTCCTAAGTTTCTGGGATAGTTCTGGAACTTTCCAGACTAACCCACAGCCAGTTGTGGCCATCTTTTAGGACACTTATCAGCACAATAAAAAAATGTTTTCTTTAAAATATAAATGTCTGTGCTCTGTTAGGTCTTTATTCACACTTCAGAAAATCACTTCAGCGCTAAGCGCAAAGTAGCTAGGCATTGGCTACGCCTGCAGTCAGTCAGAAGATGGCTAACCCTTATTATACATAACTTTTGCTGCTTTCTTACCTGATGTAGCTCTGAAAAATACACACCCCGTACACATGGATGGGAAATCTAGTTATGAAGACCTCAATCGTCTTTTTGAACCGGGCCATAAATAAAGTTAGACAGTAGAGTTGAAAGACCAGTTGTTTCTCATGTGTGAAATCAGAACAAGCAGGAAAGCAGGTCAATATCTAAAAATGAAACTGTAAATATGCTTTGCGCTGCTTTTTAAAGTTGCATCACTTTTCTTAGTACAATGTACAATTGAAACATCCTTATGAACATACTGCAGTATTTTCTCACATTCTGTTTTAGAGCGTCGTATCAACATAAGAAACTGTAAAAGCCACAGTAGGCTAACATAATGGAGCTGTAAAACAATAAGTGACAACAGCTTGCCAGCAAAGTCGACTCTTTGCCCAGGCTCTCCGTATCTGCCAATAGAAATAGGCTCAATGTGGCATGCCTGTCATCTTCACTTAGCTTCTGAGACAATGATGTGTGCCAAGATGGGTTTTTGGAGGGCAGAGCAAACTTGCATTGAAGTTGCAGCTTCGAGCTGCGTTTTAGGCACATGTGAAATTGGAGAGATACGCCTTTCTACTGTCATTGTTTTAAACTAGAACACTGTTCAAGTTATTCCAATTTGTTTTTATATGCATATTGTTTATGTGGTGGTAGTCATTTCCTCAGCAGAGTCTGCTCATGTTGAAGGCTTGGACAATGAGACTCTGTGGGTAAGAATTGCCCCTTGCTTTACCCCTTGTCTGAATGTTTTTCTCTGTGCTCATTGCTGGCTGAATGTCTCATTGAGTGTTGATTCTTGGTCTTGTGAGGCTGGAACAAACTGCAGTGTTGTGTCTTCTTCTGCAGGTGCTGTTAAGACATTGGGAAATGAGCTTATCTAAACGAGTTAAAAAACAACTTAAGACTAAAGGAAAAAAAGTCACGCAAATTAATTTAAAACTAAAAACTTGATGAGTGTTTGTTCACTGTTGCAAGGTAATATTTCTCCAGAGCTAAAAGGAAGTAGAACATTTAAAATGTTAAAGAATATTTTGGTTGTTTATACTAAGTATGAGCTTGTTTGTTCAATGATGCACTTATATGTAAAAATGGTTGAAAAAAGTATTTATTTATTTTTTTATTGCCATGACTTTCCATTTTTCTTTTACTCACTCTACTCTTTGCCAAGATCAGCGATGATCTCATCCTCATCTTCTCTTTTTTTTCACTCTTATCTTGCTTATCTCTTGTTCTGCTGTATTTCTCTTTAGGCAACTGCATTGTTTGTTTGATATATAATATTAACACTTTGTGACCAAATTTGTGTAGTAATAAGGGCGCTCTGGTTTTTGCATGTGCATGTCTACATGAGAAGTTCTCTGCTGCCTCTTGGGGGGTGGCATCAAAAGGTATCTGATGAAAATGATGCTGGATCACCTGACAAAACGGATGTTTATTTCCAGAATCCAGCACAACGCAACACCAGTACCCATCAAACTCCAACAGACAACGGTCCCTGGAACCATGTTTATTTAGTCTGCAGCTGTGAATTGTGATTCAGTCTCATCTTGAGATCAAGTTTCATCCTCAGAGTTGGAATCGTATCTTCTGACTTCAGAATTAGATGTTGAGTCACTTCTTTTTCTGACCAAGAATTTTTCAGTTAGTTATACGGGGCCATATTCTGATTTTTGTCAAAGTTCATAAGTACAATAAATTCTGTTCAAAAATACTTAATTCCAGAAGGAAGATTTGGTACTGTTTCAATTTGTGAAATAAAAATTGTGCCAGAGAATTGTGATATGAATTCTAAAGAACAAAACTTGTGATTCACATTTTTTTTCCCAGAATTCTTGAACCCCAGTAGTAACCATGGTGACAATCAACTCTTTCTCATTTTTTTTAACAGACTGCATATTCACCTTTGATAACTTATTTCTTTCCCTTCATAGAGCAGGACACCACTTGTTTTTTTCTTTTTTTTTTAATATTTATCTTCTCCACTAAACTAGCTGTTCAGAGTTCTGGTGATGCATTACATTTCTAGGCCACTTTGACCTTTTCATCTTCTTCATCGACTGCCACAATAATGATGATACTGCAAGAAGAAAGGCATTGATTAAGTTTGTGAGGTAATTTTGTTTGTTTATAGCTTTATTTAGCTAGTGTTAGAGTTACAGCCGGAGCTGTGAGGAGGAGAAACTTTGATAAATAGGAGAAATATAACATTGCTGAAGGGGGGAAAAAAGTTTTCCAGCTCTGTCTGTTGGTAATTGTAACCTCAATTTTAATCACGTTAGCTACTGAACTGGAAAATAGACTAAGTTCCAGCTCTGTACTCATTTGCAGTCGCTGTGTGTTCTGTTGAATAAGGGCTCGTACCAAAGCATAGCAACAGTACGAGACCAAGCCGTGTGAGATATGAGGTGCCCTGTGACACACATACCTAGATATGACCACTGTCATTGTCTGTATGCCCCAAATGACAAAGCAGTCTTTGACTTATGAGGCATCCAGACAGACAAGGCAAAAAAAAGAAACAACAAAACAAAACAGGCAGCTTCTCCACACAGCTCATGATGTCAGAATGCATTTGGGTGATTGTGTAATTCCTCCAGGAATGGAAAAACTAGACTCATCACTGCTCTTGACTCCTCTCCTAGTGCCCCTATTCCGTGTCAAGGACAGGCAGCATCTGTCCTCAGCTCCTCCATCAGTGCAGGCTTGCCACCTTTCACTTTGAGCAACTGAGCTGACCATAGTGTAATCCCTGTGTGTCTTTCCGTGTGTGTGCACGCATGCCTTGGTTTATAAATGTAGGTAAGATGCTGTGCATGGTCGTCCAGTGTCGGTGGGTTATTGCTCAGCACAGAATGGTACAGGTGTTGCTTCAGAAATGTATGATCTAAATCAAGCTGTGGCCCACATAAAGTTGACCTACATTCAACTCAGTGCAGTGGTGCTAAGAATAGATGTATATGTGTGTTGGAGCACGTCTCACACTGACTTTTATGTAAACACGCCACACATTATTCATCATATGAAGATGGAAATCTCCATTATGTTTTATGACTTGCGGTACCTGGAGTGCTCACTTAAGTTTTGTAGCTTGAGAATAATCGAATTTAATCTGAATAATGTTGAACAGTTTGATAATTACTCAGACAATGACAGAACTTTTGCCTCAAAAATTGCTGTTGGAGATGCAGTCTGTTCCTCTGCCTGGAGTCCTTCTTCTGGTTAAGACTGAAATTACATAATTTTCTCACTGAAATGTGATTACCCGCGGGCTTTTTCTGGATGGCCATGAAAACACTTGTCATTATTGGTGCTTTTCTAAAAATTAGATTTATTAGAATCAACTCTGTGAACTGCTTTGCTCCCATTTTACATGTGATAACAATAATTTGTAAAGTTTGTCATCACTATTCAATTCAATTAATTTATATAGTGCCTAATTACAATAAGTTGTCTCTAGGCACTTGACAAACCCAGAGCAAAGTCCAACAGTGGCAAGAAAACAACTCCCTCTTGGGAAGAAACCTTGAGGAGGATCCAGCTCACCGCCACATTTAAGAAAAACAAAAGAAAAAACCCTGCCCATTGGTTTCTACGAGAGCTTTTGTACGCGCCTTTAAATACGTTTTAATTCTACTGCAAAGTTGGTCATTTTAACATGGGGGTCAATGGGGATTTGCTCTGTTTTGGAGCCAGCACATAGTGGTCAGTCGAGGAACTGCAGCACAATGTACTTTCTGTACGAGCTTTAACCCGGAAGTGGATGGTTGCTGCGTGCCGGAGACCCGTATACAATCACCGTATGGTATTACCCGTACAAACTCACGACGTATAACTGAATATCGATAATGTATATAGTTTCATTGTTGTTTGTAAATGTTCTTCTCGTTCTAAAAGTAGATGACAGGGCTGTGTGACATGCCCAACATAATTGGACATTGACAGAAACACATTATATTTCTCTTAATTTTAGTTAACTGAAAAATAGTTAATCATGAGCGGTTAACAATTGTTTGCCTTTCTTATTTACAATATCACACAAACAAAGAATATTTTAATAAATAGAAGTCTGTTCATTTATTTATTAATTAAAAAACAAGTTGTTGGAATATATATGGCAAAATCTAATGTTTTTTCAGTGTCTCCAGGGCAGGACCTATGTACACGGATATCCCGATTTTCATTTGTTCGCGTGTCAACCACAATTCTTCGGTAACGCGTGTGGGCAACATTCGTTTGGTCTCCCTCGAGTGGACCAGTGTCGTGCACGACACTCTAATGCACATGACGGTCACAATTGTTTGATAGTGCACGTGTGGACTATTTTGCAGCATTATACAATACACCCCCCACCCTGCTGCACCCCACTCCCATAGGAGACAAAGCTTTTAATATTTGTTGTAGTCTTTCGCCGAAGCTCTGAAGACCATTTAATGCTATTCCCTAGTGTCTGCATTGGTTACATACCACACACATAAGTATTGGTTTATATATGACAAGTCATATTTTCCTGACAATTTTCAGCATATTGAATATTTTCCCAATATCGTGCAGCTCTGTCTGCAATAAAGTACATGTTTTTTTTTTTTGTTTGATCAGACAGCACCCTGACTTGACAAACAACAACTGAAATAATGTCCATTTAGAATACAACTTCCTTCTGTCAAAGACGTGCAGCCTTCTACACATACATAGCAGTACGCAGTAACATGTAGTTTCAAGCTCAGATTTGTTTTCTGAGGTTAGTGCTAATTAGTCTATTTCATGTGACTATCACTGAAAGACGATGTGCATTATGGGTCTCTGAAAAAGGGATTTCTTGGGTGAATATTCGCACCTCTTTTTTCCAAGACACGTTTTCATTGTCAACTGATGGAGAGTTTTATTTGGCGAAATAAATGATTAATCTGGCAGATCTTTATTCTGATTCGCAAAACATTCAAATTATAGTCTTTTGTAACTTGGGATTTGGCCAGTCAGTTCATGTAGTAAATATTTTATAAAACTGGTGCTTTTTCAGTCACTTGCTATCATTCATCTGGCTGTCTATACTACTAAATCCCAGTCTTTTTCTTTCTTTCTTTTTGGACATGATGCTACCTTATCGTCGTGTCATTCTCAATCTGAACAACCTAATCTTTTCAAGGAACAAAAACAACTCATTTGTGACCATGAGTCACTTGTTCCTTTCATTTGTTGCAGAGTTGAGAGTGACCGACCTACAGTGACCATTCTGGGTGTAGACGTACACACATTCCTGGGCAGGTTTGTATTAAGTATCTCTGCAGCCTGTGCAGTCTAGGAGTAAACACATTTAGTCTAAGTTTTGTTTTTCTCATCCAGTCATACTGGTGAGGGAGAAAGTGTCAGGCGGGCAGGACTAATATATGCTTGGAAATTATGAAGTTGTTTCCTCTTATTGTTGTTGCCTGTTATTAACTTTAACTCTGTTAAAAAGAGTAAAAGCACTTCAAGCTGGCATTAAAGCACTTACAAAGAGAAGAATGCATCGAGGTGACTGGAAAAATGTCAAGCACTAAAGGGGAGCCAAGGGATTCTGGAAACATACCGTTTCTTTCTTCCCTGTAACTTTTTTCCGCGTCATTTCCTGTCTGCAGCGAGACACTGGGAGGATATGACGTAGATTGAACTCAGCTGCCTTACTAATTGGCCACGAAGAGCAGGGTTGGGATTTAGAGGGAGGAAAGGCAGGAAGGAACTGGGGAGGGAGGAGCAGACAGAAGGATCACTAAGTGCTCATCATTACAGAGCCGAGAGCTCCCTCATTGAGCAGACAGGCCAGTCTCAGTTTGGATTTTCTTTATGCAAACACAAACTGGCTCTGCTGTTCTTTGCACCATATTTTTAGGTACTTCTATGATGTGTGGATATAGAGGTCCAAAGAAGTTGTGTGTTTTAGGAAGTTGCATTTTTAAGAATGACTCTTGGGAGATGACAAGAACATTATTATAGCCATATGCCAGGAGTTGACAGGAGTAAACTTGAGGCAAGATCAAGGTTTTGCTAATATGTCCTGTCAGAACAAAGTGTGTTGCTTCAAGTTATGACACAGATGAATATGTACTCTATTGACTTGTCTTAATCACTGTCGTTTTTTACAGAAGGTAGCCTTCAGTGTTTATTCTTCATTTTATTAACTTGTTTAGCTGGGTGACAGACAAATTCCTATAAATAAGCTGAGAGACATATTTGCGTCTGTGTTGTGAGAATGTCCATGTGTGCAGCAGGAAAATGTGTGGGCTGTTCCCACTTTTGCAACATTTAACAGTTGTTAGCAGATTTCTTCCACATCCACTATAGCTGAGGTATATAAATAGAGGCTTACGCAATATTTTGACGTGACATTATATGACACACAGTAGAAACTGTCAACACAGGTGAGAATGGAGAGCCATGAATTGTCCCTTGCATCCTTTCAGCATTTTTTGCCTCCCCCCCAATAGCAGAGTTTGCTCGCTCTGGTGCATTGAGACCTGATAGTTCGGTTCCTAATGCATGTCAGGCCTACATTGCTATGCAGCGCTTCATTTTGTTGCATGTGAGAATGTGCTCTCACTTCCAGCCTCTGTGTGAATCTATTCAGGTGAGAATAAGCACTGTATTGTTTGTTTGCAGGCAAGGAAACAGCTTTTATTAAAGCAGACACAGGACTAAGTAATAGAAAGGGGAGGACATTGATTGTCTCAGAGGTAGTAATCTAATATAATGGGAAACAATTTTCAGTATGAACAAATCTCTTTTTTCCCTTTAAAATCAGTTAATAGCTTTGTAAAATGCCAGAAACTATTGACTCAGATGTTTGTTTTCTTCCACCACAAGAAAACTAGTATTCAGTTGACACTAAAATCAGTGTTTTGCTTACAATATTTTCCTTCCCTTGTGGTGCGCTGGCACAGAAAAATACAGTCATATGGTGCAGCAGGATGCCTGCAATAATTGACCACATGCAACTGAGTTTTGCTCGACATACTAGAATGAAGACAAATGCATCAAGAAACCTGGACAACTAATCTTTGTTCCAGACAGGTCTTAGTTATTGATTTTATTTTGATTGATTCAGCTTCAGCTGGATTGGTGTCTGTGATGTTCAGGTTTAAGCTGAATTCACTAAAGCCCTTCTTTTTATCCACCTGTGTTTTAGTCTTGTACAACAGTTAGGAGAAAACGGCATGTGGTTATCATACCACTGCCTTAGATCTTTTGTTCTTTTTTTTTGTTTGTTTAAGGCAGCATCCTGTTTATAGCTGACTTGTATCTGAAAGGCAACCAGCAAGTAAAAGTACTGTTTCTGTGGTGGCTCCATCAGAAAAGCTCTTGGCTGTGTTAAAATATATGTATTTTAAAATCGATGGCTAATCTTTTATGCAAAGTGTACACTATGATTCAGCTGGTTGTGGTAACACCTTAATCTGTCATAAACTGAAGTAGTCACTATTGTGAAACATTTTTGTCCCACTCTTCTTTTAATCATGGCTTTGGTTTCTTGAGGTTTGAGGGCTTTATGCACAACTCTTTAAAGGTTCTGCTACAGAAAGTTGTGGTCTGGACCTGATTGTAGTACCTTGATTCTTCTTTTTTTTTAATTTTGTTTTTTTTTTCATCCATTCTCCAGTGTGCTGCTGTTCATTAGCCTCTTACATGACCCAATGTCATGACAGATGGCCTCACAATTTGATTTATTTTTTCTTCGAGACACAGAAGTTCATAGGTGACAACATGACCACAAGTCAACCAGGTTCTGGGGCTACAAAACAAGCCCAGATCGTCACCCTTCCACCACCGTGCTTAGCAGTCATTAATAGATTTGTGCTCATATGCTTAATTGTTTCCCCATTTTGTCCCGTCTGTGCAAAGGAGACTGTTTAAGACGTTTTGTTGTTTATGCTTATGCAGCTTTGCAAATCTAAACCATGCTGCCATGTTTTTTTTAGAGAGAAGAGGTTTTCTCTTGCCAACCCTTCCAAACAAGTCATATTTCTTTCCTGTTGTTTTTTTTTCCTCTCTCTGTTGTATAGATAAATTAAAACATCAAACAAGCTGACTAAAAGTCCCAGCTGTACCTATTTAAATTTTGTTTTGCAAATTATCTTAACTTGGAGTCCATTCACTGGGACTTTTAAAAAAAAAAAAATTCTTTATTGAACCATTCATCTGCATTTTGATATTTACTAGGTGTATCTTTTTATTTTTATGAGCATTCATTTCACATTGCGTGGATCAATTTTAATTTTGTTTTTGTGTAAAAACAAAACCAATAAGTAATTTTTTTTTTTTCTTTCCTGAGTAAAATTAAAATTATATCAAAGAGAATAAAGTTTTGGCTCCTCATAGGGATTTGGTCAACAAAACGATCCCAACTATGGCCAAGTTGTAAAACATTTACAAAAAGGAACCTGGACTGTAGACTCATTGACACAGTTTAACAACTGACTTACTTTCATTTTCCTAATATGGAAGTAAATATTATAGTACATGTCCTGCAATTTGGTGTCCATGTTAAATGACGTTGTGTCTTTGGGGGAAAATAAAAGCATTGAGTGGCATGATAAAATTCAATTCACATCTTGTTCCCTGGAGAAGTCCCCTGTTTCATGGCCTTTTCCATGTGCTTTGCAGTGAACTGTTATGACGTTTCTGTGTGGTTTCTCTTGGCTATGGACCCATTAGTGCGTGAATAATGAAGTAACCAGTTCATTTATGTGTGCAGCCTTTTTAGACTGACAACTGACACATGGTGACAACCACTTAGGATGGTTTTTGACTTCTGACTCCCATTTCATTAAATTTTAACTCTTTGACCTGACCTGTGCAGACATTTTGCTGTGTGGAAGGGTGCGTTTTGAGTGAGCACAACTGGCCCAAATCTGCATTCCCATTGGTCGGGATATGTTGTCTAATGTATGTGTGCAAGGTTTGTGTGTGTGTGTTTTGTCAGTTATAATGGATCAGCTAATAAATAATGCAATGGAAAAATTTCGCTGTGCTGCCTTTTCACATTAAAAAGTCACTTTTCCTTTGTTGCTCTGTCTCTCTCTGTAGTTCTTCTCCTGTTTTCAGACTATTTTTCACCAACAGTTTTATTTATCCTGTTCGACCCAGCCTGTTTTTGTAGTAAAAGCCAGAACAATGCTCATGAGACAAATTGATTCAGCTGTAAAAGCACCCAAGCTCCTCCTCTCTGCAGTAGAGATGCACCAATTTAAAATTTCCTTTGCCGATTTTCTTAAAGAAATGACTTGCGGCTACCAATTTTGGACTGTTCTGATTATCTGTCTCCTAACTGATAATGACAGACATTGACTCAATCAACAATTAAAACTCTCAAAGGTTGTGTGCTCTACTGGTTTTATTTTTGGTCGCAGTGAATGTTAGCTTCATAACACTGAGCATGCTTAGCAGGGTCATGCTATTTAGATCAAGTTTGTTGTTGGAAATCTTTTGGCCGTTGTTACTCTGCGAGTTATTTTTTGCCTCACAGCCCATGGAAAAACCTCACCAGCATGGTCCCCAGTGACTGCTTCATCATGATGTTCTTACTGGTATTGGGATGGGGGGGGGGGGGTGAAATTGTAATTGAGGGGTCAAGAAGATCAGTCATGTATTCTGGCCCCATATTATTAAGTGATTTG
>JBAMYA010005804.1:0-18048 GCA_037176975.1 Arrhamphus sclerolepis | reverse complement strand
TTTTTCCTGAATATTTTGAGCAGGAAAAACGAAAAACTAAACGAAAAGATGAAAGACGAAACGAGACAGCTGTTGCACGAGAAGCTCATCTGTACATCAAACAGAATATTTATTGAATTTTGTCAAAGTACAAAAGACCCTAAGACAGCACAGGGCTGGAAACCCTTCAGGATGATTTGTAAAGGACCACCGTCTTCAACTTCAGCTCAAACTTGAAAACGCCCATTTGTACAAATCTAAAGAAGGCATTCTTCTCGGGAAAAAAAACAAAACAAAATGAATGCTAAGGTTTGATTTAACAACTCAAAATAAATAAAAACAAATCAATTCTGCGTTTACATGCAGAATAGTACCAGTCCCTCCAGGTTCCTGCAGCCCCCCCCGCTCAGAAACATTCATTTTTGACATCATTACGGGACTTTGGCTCCCTTCGTTTCTGCAGGGCTGAGCTCCGCCTGATGTGAACGTTTCCATTAAATCGTAGACAAACAATGGTAGCATCCTAAACCAACCTAATCCTAATCTATTGGGCTTTTTTTTTTTAATTCTTTTTTCCTTTTTTTTTGTTTTTTTGCATGTTCCATTGACCCTGCAGCAGAAAATGAGCTGACAACTAAATGCATTCCTGGACCTGGTCAAGTTTTTCCTCTTCTTCTTCCACCTGCTGAGACTGTTCATCTCAGTGATCTCTAGTCTTTGTGCATGATACGTTCGCCATCATCATGTTACATTTACAGACAAACAAAACAAAACGAAGAGGACCACCTGCTGATCCATGCGTTTAGAAACACCCTGGAGGTGCAGGGAGCTGAACAGCTTTGCTGTAATTCATCTTTTTTTTCCCTATAACAGATACAATCTACCACTGGTGGACCTCAAAGTATTTACTTTTTAAATTTTACACACAGTGGCTTTGATTTGTCTCATAAACACACTTACAACAGTATCAGCAAACACAATTTGCACTTTTCAAGAAGCAGAGCTCTGAAGTCCGTCTTCACTCTACAGTCGGGTCCTACGACAGCTGACGTCTATGCCAGCGTGTTGGCTTCTCTTTTTCTTTTCCTCTTTTAAATATTGTGAAATTGCACATTTAATAACAGCATTTGTTGGAAGGAAAACAGACCAGAATAGAAATGCATAATTATGGTGCGGACACCTGCTGAGGCGGGGTGTCGTCCTCAGAAAAATATCTGATTTCAGCTCAAATCTGCAGCAGGAATGTTCAGCTGTCACAAAGATTGCCAGTTGTGAAGTGCCATTTCAAACACACGCACACACACGCGTACACACACACACACACTTGCAAATTAAACTCAATAAATAAGACTTACAATGTTGTAAGGCAACGTTGACCATGCATTTGTCACAATTAACCACAAATCAAGAAACATACATGGTAACAATATGCACATTCATTTAGAGTGTAATCAATTGACGTTTCAAGGCTTTCCAGGTGATCTCCTGATCGACGGGTCTCCTCCCCACCCCCCCATCCCCCCTCCCCCCCGACACCTGGATCTGGTTTCTGCAGCAGGACGACTTCTTCATTCAGAGCCCAGTCCAAGCAGCAGGCTGGACGCACTGGGACTAAAAGCAGCCGCAGTGAGGCGTTTGAGGACAAGTCAGGGTGAATACAGATGTAGCAGCCAGCTGCTCGGAGCTTCAGGACAGACCGGACGTCTCCAGGTAACTCTGGAGCTTCCGGACGGTACTTCTGTCCAGCGAGCAAAGGTCAAAATCAAAAGTAGTGTTTGTGATGTGGAAATGTCCCGTCTCCTCGATGAGGTTAACAATCTGCAAAACAGGAGACAAGAAGGTAAGAACACGGCAGGAAGTGAAACCTCATCATCATCATCATCACTGGCATTACCACTCTGACTTTCTTACTGGTCTGGATCTTGCTGGGCTGTCTCAGCTGACACAAAAATCAGGAATCGTGCCCCTGAACTGGTTTTGCTTTTTAAGAAGGGGGAGCAGAGAGTCTGGGTAGAAACTGGTCCAGGAGCAGTTTGCTGCCTGTGAAGATGTGGGGATGACAATCAGCATCTCCAGACCTGAGACCAGTGTTCCCAGTTAGAAAAGGGTGGAGCGTCCTCTCCAGCCAGGAAACAGTGGAAGACGGGAAGTATCTCAAGGTTTTTTGCATGAATGGAGAATGGAGTGAGAGAAGAACGGGAGGATTAGCAAACGTGCAGCGATAAAGTCTGTACTGGTCTGTGGTGGTGACGAGAGTTTACTGGTTGGTCTGTCCCGACTCTCCAGAGAGAAGCAGAGTCAGGGTCAGTCTGCTGTCTGGGAGTAGAGTGGACGCTCCTCCGGTGGACGTGATAAATGCATGTCCACCTGGGAGGAGGTCCCAGGCAGAGCCAGGACACGCTGGACAGATTCCAGCTCTCAGCCGCTCTGGAAGACTCGACATCCTCCCAGCTGTAACTGGGTCCTTCCCATAATCTGAGCCCGGATACGTGAGATTTAATCAATGGATTGTCTTCACCATCCACCTCCTCCACGGTCTGAAGCTGTAGTAAATGACTTAAGTGGAATATTTGAAACCAAAGTACGAAAACTGGACAAGAGTCATTCTGATATCTGAAACTTGTCATGACACTGGACTGTACTGAGGCTGAAACTGGTTCAGAGTCTGAAGCTAATTGTTCCCAGTCACCCTGAAGCCCTGGGCTGATCCAGATCAGATAATCGGGTGTCACAGTCTCTCACTGCAGTCTTGGTGCCTCGTTTTAGGTGTTTGGGGGGCGATTTGGCTCTCGGGCTCGTTTTCGTCCAGGATTCATTTCAGCTGGAAGCAGCTTCCAAACAACATCTTGTTCCAGGACAGACCATCTTCATTACAGCTCTGTGATCCAGTGTGTGGTCCACCTCTTAATCTGTTCCATCTCCCGGAGCAGGAAGTGGAGAAACTTGTTGGACTTGGCTGGATTAACTTGATTACTGTGGAAGTTGAAGCTCATCATGGCTGTTTCTGTGGGGGACAGGGTTTTGTTTCTCCTCAGAGCCAAACGTATTGTTAGGAGAGAAAAGTAGTGGTTGGCAGCCGCTGCTGGGAAGATGCATTAATGCTGTCATATGATAGGCCTGGAGAATATAAGCAAGAAACACACAATCTCTTAGCTGGGGAGAGCTTCACCAAATAATTCATTGCTTCCAGATGAAGCGGCAGATTGTGACAGCTCCTCTTCTACACAAAGGTCACAACGCTGGTGACCAGGAGCCCTGGCATGCGTGATATTACGCTGAGATCAGGTGACTGCGCCCATCCAGCGCTTAGGAAAGTGTGGTGTGCAGGCCGGGGGCTCACCTGCTGCAGTATGTGACCCTCTCTCAGTGTCATCAGTCTTTTGTGCAGCTCCACCAGCTCATCCAGGTAAGCCTGAAAAACAGTTCAACACATTTCAGACAGATCTGGTGACATCAGATCATCCAACAGCTATAATTAACTCAGCAGGCCTCTAGGTGGCAGTATGATAGGACTGACATTTTGACATGTTAACTCAAAATTCTTTTGGTGTCTGGTTCCTTCAAACCCAGGAGTTTCTGCCGTTAACATTTTTAAAAAGCTGAAAGCGAAAGTAAAACAAACTAGTCTGATCTTCATGGAGTTTAGCGTATTTCTCGTGACCGCGCCGATGCAAACGCTCATGGCTCCTTTAACATGGGAGTTAACGGGGATTTTACTTGTTTTGGAGGCAGCACCTAGTGGTCCCAGGACGAACTGCAGTTAAATGTGCTTCAACCCGGTCGTGAAGCGTAACTGAAAGTTTTCGGCCAATGACAAAAAAAAACCAAACAGAAACCAGCTCAATTCAACTTCCCCATCTGCCAGATTTGTTAAAATTTAAATCCACGCGCTGAAACTGTTCTATGCTGGAACATTTCATGGGTTTGACCGGGGATTTTTCACTCTGCCTTGCGTACCTTGTCACAATCTGCTATTTTGTTCTTGTCCTGCTTGCTCTGTTTTACGGGACTCTTCACCTCCAAGATCTGACAGGAGACAGAACACATGACCTACAGAACCATGTAACAGTGGATCCAGGTCCCACCTGGGACACGGCACAGCACATTACCTGGTTGTTAGTGGTCTTCAGGATGCTCGGGGCCTCTTTGCGGGAGGACGGTGGTGGGAGGGAGCCGTCGCTCTCACTGCCATCACTTAAACTAACCCTTGGTAGGTGGAGAACAGACGAGAAAATGCTTCAGTCCCTCAGAAACTGGTGATTTCACCTCTCAATACTGCATCTGTTCCGTTTACGTTTGGACGAGAAAGAGACGTCTTTGTTGACGTCTGTCATAAGAGTCTCCCTCAGAAACCCGGCCTGCTGTGACTGACCTGCGCTGGTGGTGTGCAGGATGCATGTGTGCCGGTCTTTCAGCATCAGAGTCCACGTCGTTGTCGTCGTCGTCCTCCGAGTCGTCCTCGTCGTCCGAGTGCAGGTCCTGCATGACGGACTGCAGCGGGCCCAGAACTGGACGTGAAGCAACACAAAACGCAGCAGAACATCTCAAATCAGGCCCAGAGCAAGACGGAGCAAACAGCACCTACGTGGGACGTGGATCTGCTTCTGGGAGGAACTGAAGGAACTGATTCACTTTACTTTTAAAGCTGAAAGACTTTTAATGAAAACGGAGAAAAAAGAAAACTAGAGGCAGAATATTCCCCTTCAAAGTAGAAAAGGATTGTAAAAAGAACAAAACCAATTACTTATTCATAAACATATTTATTTATGAACCCAATAACTTGTTTAATGACTTATTTATTTTACTTTTGAGGTCGTCCATCTTTGTTTCTTATTGTTACATTATGTTGAAAAGCTCAAGTTTGCGCAGCAGGATGACCTTTACTAATCAGTTCTTCATTAACGGAAAATTACTACGTCATCTCACAATATTCTGGTTTTATTTACTGACTGATTTTAAACGTTTTTGTGTTCTAAAGACCTTTATTGATAGTTGCCAGAGAGGAAGCAGTGGATGAGACAGAGCTGCGGCGTTCTTTCGTTTTGTTTTAAATTAAAGTCAAAACCTTTTCTTTAGTTTGTTACCTTCAGTAGAAGAAAAATAGAAGATAAATGTGGAGAAACGTGCAGCGAAGATGTGGACGGTAAAAACAGCAGTAGACCTATGTGGTATGTGCATCATCTTTAGGGAGGATCCCAGCTAAAGCAGTGGTATGTAAGATGCAGCGAGTCGCAGCTCAGACAGAAATAATGGAACCAAACTGAAGTTTAACGTCGTCATAGTAACATAAAGCAGCCAGAGGCCTGAAAAGGGTAATCCACTGATTATTTAGCCTTTCTGCCAACAGATGACTTCAAAAGAAGCAGGCTGGATCTTTAAAACTTCATTTCACATATTTCTGACCATTAAATGATAGCTTTGTCTCAGAGTCATGTTTGTAGCAATGATTGATAAAAGGAAAATAATGAAGGATGGATAACCTTTAACCTCGTCAATATTTAATATTAGTCTCAGAGTCACAAAGCTTTGATAGCAAAGTTTTACTTTTGGAGGCTAAACAGGATCTTTGTTGGACAATTTCTGAGTGAAAACTGCGACAAACGTGTAATCAGCAGCGCCTAGCGTGTAAAACTGGTTACCTTGGCGTTTGTGGGGGGTGGGAACAAATCCTGAACTGGAGCTGGAGCTGGCAGGGCTGGGCTGTTCAGACTGGAAACGCAAACAAACAATGTTTATAAAATTCACTTCAGCGGAGGTTATTAAAGATATCACAGCGCCATACGAACACCACACAGAATCTGTACTTCTGTTGCAAGAAAGAGAAAATAAATGTAAAAATGTAAGATAATTAGTCTGGGTCATTAATCTGGCCGTTATTGAGGTTGTTGGAGGTTTCCTACGTTTTTACGCTCCTTCGCTGCCTGACGCTCAGGACAGAGGGTAGAGGAGAAACTGGCTAAAGTTGTTATATTAATGCTTTACAACAAAACAGTGAGGTTAAATGTTTGTCCTCCTTTAGGACCAAAGACCTGGCAGCTGAGTCCAGCACAGCTGCAGTGATGTAGTGATTCCCATACATTTAATTGTACACACACACATTCCCAACAATCTGCTTTTATGCTGGTTTCCTAAATGGTACGATCTGGTTACTATAATGTAAGGCTCATGATGGCATAATTGGTAGCTGTCTTAGACGCTCGAGTTGAAGGCCAGGTCTGATGAGTAGATGCTCATTTCTGCCCAGTTACCAGTGTGGGATTATCTGAGCAGCTCAGTAGGTGGTTCAGACAGGAATGGAGACTAAAACGTATAGAAAACCTGCTAACTCACCAAAAGTCTCGTTTTAAATCGCTTTTATTACAATATACAGTGAAGGATGCCATAAAGCAACAGATACAAAAGCAAACAGAAAGCAAACAGAAAGCAAACAGAAAGTGTGTTTGCTTTATCCAGTTAAAAGTAGAAATGTGCACACTCAGGCCTGGTCTGTGGTGATGTTCAGCACTCCATCTGTTTGGATCTGTTCAAGTTAAACCACTACAGCTCAGACTGTCCTGAAGAGCCGTTTAGTGGGATACTTGGCCTCAGTCTACCTCCAATAACTTCTCTGAGCTGTTGCACAGGTTGTCGTAGCCTCAGAACGTGATTTCAAGCTTGGTCCTTCAATCCAAATGAGCACAACTCTTCAAGCAGATCAAACGTTCACCAACATCAGAATATTCACATCATCAGCTTGTCAATGGAGGGAATCTTTTGCTCACGTCCAAGGTGGCGCTGCACTGTAAAGCCTTAACACTCCTTAATTCGGCGCCCAGCAGGAGTGGGAACAAGGTATTTAGTTTATTGTGATTTAGCAGTATTAAAAACGTCACTGACCAACACGATGGAACTTTAAACCTTCCCCCAAGATGTTTCCAAAGCTATTTTAGCAGTAGTTCAACTTATAACAGGACAAACTGCAGCTAAGCCACAGCCTGAGCCTGAGCCCCCCCGTCAGTGTTTGCTATGGAGTTAGCCAGATGCCAACCATCACTACGAACATCACAAACGTGCGCCCAGGCTGTCTGACTTTGGCTGATATCAGGCTGCGTTACTAAAGTTCTTTGTTTGCTCACTGGTTCCGTTTATTTCATGACAGAAACCTTAAAACCAGGAGACGATGTTTACAACGACTGTAACAGACATCTGTGTTTCTCAACCAGAGAGGGCGCTAAAGAGCACAATATTGCGTGGCGCTGCTTTAAATGTAAAACATAAATACATTGTTCCAGTACGTCACAGCAAATTACTGAAATGTTGAATATTTTTAATTTAATATACGTTATCCAAATTCCATGCCAGAAAGTTTTGTTTCATTTATTTATGCATATTTATGAGGGCTCATGTGTTTCATCTGTTCTGTAGCTCTTACGGTGTTTCTGGAAAAAGCTGATTATATTTAAACTACCTACGATTAACGGGAGGATACAACCTCACAGCGGAGCAGTGGTCTATACAACATTAACATAAACACGTGAACAGAGAAGTGTTTGTGTACCATCAGGTCATCGTTATTTTGATTTATGCTTTTATTACGCCAACAATTGAAACCAGAAACATACACTGTATTAAAAACCCCATCTACGTCAGACTAAACAGTGTCTTCTTATACAGTGTGTGTAAATTTCAGGTTTTGACTGTAAATGAATGTGACAGTAATGTATACTGCTGAGCAGCCAGTGGTGCTTCTCAGCCCCTGATTCAGAAAAGCAAAAAGCAAAAGAAAAGAGAGAGATTTCACCCACAGACTGGTCTGCTTCTTCATGCTCAAACCCAGTTTTAGCAGTTCCAGTGGCTATACGTAGAACATATAGACTACCTCTGACAAAAACAAAACCTGTAAAAAACATCTGTAAGCATTTTATAATACTTATTGCATGTGTAAAAAGTGGACAGAATTATAACTCTGATGAGTAACTAATACGTAAGATTACTCTCAATGATTGGTAGCTGTGATGTTTCAGTTAAAATTGTTGTAAATTAAGTTGTTTTGCAGCAGACTTTGTCATCTTAGCAAACACACACACAAGCCAGTTTATTATGTCCACCTGCTCATTTGCTTGTTCACACAAATAGTTAATAAAGTTCAAAGCGAGCAACAGAATGGGGGCAAAAAAGGGGATTGAAGTGACTTTGAACATGGCATGGCTGTTGGTACCAGATGATCGGTCCGAGTATTTCAGAAACAGCTGGTCCACAATACAGTACATGTGATGAAGCAGCATAGCATCACTTACTGCTGAAATATCAAGAGCTGCACACGCAGCATCTTCCCACTGCTCAGAAAGACGAGTGCAGCCCAGTTTGATCATTTGTATGAGTCACTGAGATCGACTGGAGATGTGCGTCACTGCGCCCGTCTAAAGGAGATTTAAAAAGGACTTGGAGATTTTATGCAAACACAAAATCGTATGGAAGTCTGCCACTGCAAACCACAGCTGCCCAGAAAGACGAAGGGGTGAGAAGCGACCTCCAGAAGAAACATGAGAGAACAAGAGGGGAGTGCGGACAAAAGGTTTCAATGGTCGTCACCTCCTGCCAACAAACAACACACAGCTGGTCTGTTGGTTTATGGGACAGCTCCTTCAGAGTGCCATAAATTTCACCACAACTCCCTTTTAGGGCCTTTGTCCCGCTTTACTCCGCGCCACCTAAACGGCTCTCTTTTAAGACTATAAATAGTCTCATGTCAGCGTTTGCACGGATCCGAGTGTCGTCTCGTCTGAACTCTTGCAGGGTCAAAAAGAAATGCCAGGAAACTCTCCAAACCTGTTTGGTTTGCTTGTCTGGTGCAGCAAACAAAACCATAAAACAAAAAGTATTTCAGATTTACACTCAAGATTCTGAAGAACTCTACTAATTTACATAAAATAAAATCTATCTACATCCATCCACCCCAGAGGTATCAAACTCCATTTCATCACCATGGTTACCGTTAAAGGGTTGGCTCTTCTTTACCTTCTCAACCACCAGGTTGTCAGATTTCCCGATAGTTCCTCGACTTTAAGATAATAAATAAATAAATGAATTTGAGAATTTGACAAAAATTATTATTTTTAAAATTCGTTTATTTCACAATAAAATGAGACTTTTATCATAAAATTGAGACTTTAGTACGAAAATCACACTTTCTTGTAAAATCACAAAATTATTCTTTTTTTGGTTAAAAAAAAGAAAAAAGGGAAAAAGAAAGAAAGCTAATTTTGTTGTAAAATTGCAAATGTTGAAAGATCTAGACGCTAGATTGAGTTATGCATCAAATTGTTTTTCAGATGAGTAAAACAAAAAAAGAAAATATGACTTTGCTCTTAAAAGTTCCAACGCCTATCAGGGTTGATGCCTGCTGAAATTTTAACACTTTACCAGCAAATAGTTTGTCTTCTTTGGTCTCAACTTCTCAACTTAGATTCAGGAAAAACATTACTGGCTAGTCAAAGATGTGCAAACAAACAAAAGAATACACAGAAGAGGCCTGCTTTCTGCTCTAAAACCTTCCTTAAATAAAGTCAGATACCAACACATACATGGAAAAAAATCTTATCTACAATAAGTTCACGTTGCTCCAGACTTTCTTCTGTACGTGCTACGGTGGGATGAGGTTTCACGCGTCGACATACTGTTACCATGTTGCGGCTTCTTTGTGTAGCAGTGCAGACAATCTGTGACCCCTCTTAAACACGGCATAAATTACATATTAGCTGATTTATGCTTCGATGTTGAACCAATGACGCATGTCTGCTGGAACTGTGGACCCCCCCACTGCTGCCTCCTCCTTAAACCGATGCACTTCCCATCTGGATTGACGTGGACCGTCATTAACCAGGTTAGTCACTGACATCAAAGGTTTATTTTACAAGGGAGGGCAGCAGTACAGCTCACCTAAAACATCTGCACACAGACGATGTAGACTGCCATGATTTAACCAGAGCCTCAAACTCATTCAACGCAACAACAGCTTCAGGTTTCATTATTCAAAGCAACGGGGACCTAAATGCGCTTTGGCCCAGGCCTGGGGACGACAAACTGCTGAGCACCCCTAGATGGCATACTGCGACTCCACATCTCCTTATTCAGAGACAGAACAGATAGGAAGTAATGTATGCCATCAATTCAGAGCCAAAACCCAGAATCTGAAACCAGGACTAACTTTTCTTTTCTCGCTGTCAGTTCTAAAACCATTCCCTTTATTTAAAATCTTTTTGTTTCCTCAGTCGTGCCTTTTCTTTTAGTGGTTGCAGTTCTGAAATGAGTGTCAAATCAGAATCATGTCAATCAACGGCAGAGGAGGCGGGACATAGCTGAGATCTAGTAGCTCATTGGCTGCTGAATAACCTGATAATTTCCGTCTAGTGCATCATCTCTTTCGCCTGTTATCATCTTTGTCTTCTTATATTCATATTCTGAAATGTGCCCAGTAAGGGCTGTGATCAACACTTTAGAAGTCAGGATCATTTCTCCTTCTCTGACTGCAGCTGGGAGTGTCACTAGAGGGGTCTGAATACAGCGATGAAGTCTCTAAGGTGGCTTTTATCAGCAGAACTTTGGCTCTCTAACATCTACGTATAAAAGTGCTGAGTCATTCAGCAACCAATCAGCTGCTAGATCTCAGCTAGGTCCCACCTCCTCTTCTGCTGATTGACGTGGCACTGATTTGACACTTGTTTGTCTATATGTGGCCCTGCGATGGACTGGAGACCTGTCCAGGGTGGACCCCTGCCTTTCGCCTGAAGTGAGCTGGGATAGACTCCAGCAGACCCCTGTGACCCTGAACAGGAAATAGCAGGTATAGATGATGGATGGTTGGATGATTTGACACTCATTTCAGAACTGCAACCATACCAAAAACAAAACAAAACAAGAAACCACAACTGATAAAGACAATTCCAAAACACAGACGTTTTAAAAATTATAAATCAAAGAAAGATGACGCAGTTTACAGATTCTGGGTTTCGGTTCTCAAATTCTGGGTTTTGATTTGCAGTACAACGGGCTCTGAACCGATGCCATAGGAATGTGTTCTAGGGTGTTTTTTTTTTTTAAATGAACAAATACCAGTGACTGAGGCGTCGGACGCATGAAGACGTCCAGTTGACTCCAGTATGAAATACCCAATGATGGATGAGGGGACCACAGCTGGTAGTGAACCTCATGTTTACACTATCCAGCATGCAACAAGGAGCAGAAGCACCGTTTCCACTGATTTCTGCTTCACACAACTGAAAAACCAGACTGATGTCTGTAGTAACATCTCACATCACCATCTTCGATGTTGCCAACGGATAAGGCTCTTCAGCTTCCTCCTGCTTCACAGGTTCACCACTTCTAATTGGCACGTTTTTGCCAAGTTAGTTGCTAGAATTTTACCATTTCTTTTATAAAAATTGACTTTTTTAAAGTTTTTAAAAAATGCATAGATTAAAAAATAAATAAATAAAGTGGCAAATGTTTTATATAGCAGATACTGGTCAATTATATTTGAAATACACTTGGACGCCCATCTGAGACAAACTTGTGCAGGTGACGAGCCACCAACTCCGTCCCCACATCCAGCGTGCTAGAAAACAGGAATCTTGTGTGAACTCAACAGTCTGCGCCGCCTTCACGTCATCACAAATTCCACATTTCCTCTGTGCTGTTTCTGGCCCAGTGCTCAGTGGAAAACACCGACATCAAACAACTGGTCACATGACAAATGAGAGCGGCGCTCTGTGTCGGCCCGGCGCTCGGCCACCGGGGTTGCTATCCTGGGGAGAATCAAACACCTGGCATTTGTCACCCCATATCCCCTTTACACCCTAGCCCCCCGCACCCCGGCCTCCATCCCCCAGCCTCTGTATGATGGTGAAACTTAAAAGGCTTCCACACACAGCAGTGACAAAAACTCAGGTTCTGTTCGTGCCAAGTTATAAGTCCCTGCTTAAATAAGCTGTTCTTAGTGAGAAAGACGGACAAAAGACCCACACTTTACACAAGCACTGGACAATGCAAATGAAAACACTGTTGCACAAAAGAAAACGGCTCAAAGCGCAAGGATTTAGACCTTTCACCACAAATGTTGAGCCTTTTTCCTTTCTCAAAAGCTGAAAGGATTAAGGTGGAACTCTTCGCTATTCAAGGCCGCATCTCCCCTTTCTCTTCAGGTGTTGTAAAACCATAAATCTTTGTCTACTACTGGCTTTAAAGCAGCCCTTTTTATGGGGATGTTCTACTCCAAATGTGTGTGGACCAGGCAACCCAGTCAAATGTCAGCCTATTCAGAAGAGGAGTCACTGGAGATCAGTTTTTCCAGCTCCAACTAAAGATGGGCAGAATGTTGTACAAATGTGTTTATTATGAAATTATATTTAATAAAACTGCTAGACCACATCTTCTCACCCTCTTTATCAAAATCCTGTTTGGCCACACAGGCACATGCTTCTGAACTCCCGCCAGGTTTATTGGTGTTGGCCCCTTCATCCACTTCTCCCACCCAGCCCCCAAGAGCCCACCAGACCACCATTAAAGATTCTCCTCTTCCTGCTGGTTCTTTGATTTTATAGTACTTCCACACCAAGGAAGGACTGACCACCAACAAACCTTTGCTCTTTTAAGTCTCAGAAGAAGTCACTTTTCTACTAGCTGCACTCCAGCTTTAACACCAACTTCGTCCAACAAGCTGACAAGCACAAAGGACAAACTGATGACTCTTAACACCCCCCCCCCCCGGCTTCAGTGAGGATTTACTTTATACTTACATCTGATTTGGTAGACTGGTCCTCCATATCCGAGTCGTTGCGGTCCACCAGCTCCTGGAATGGTGGAAGCGTAGACGCTTTCCTGCGCTCTGCCTCATCACCGTCTGACCGTAATTTACTTGTCCCCATTTGCAATCTATCCTTCAAGAGTTTCTTATCCAAATGCTGAGCTTCTGAACCTGACATCTGCTTTGCTGATGAATCGGAAAATCCCTTTTTGCGTTTTTTGGTCACAAGATCACTGTGGTCTGGGGCAGACAGGCGCTTGTTGAGCCCTGACCCGTGGGTCATGCCCTCATGCCGATGCTCCTTGGAGAAAGACTTGGGTTCCTTGAAGCCCATCTTAGGATTGTTGTCTCTAAGTGGTTGGTTCTCTTTGGGTTTCTTTGAAGATTCTTTGGGCGCTTTGCCGGTTTCCCAGCCAGAGTCTCTGAAGGCACTTTTGGGCTCTTTCAAGTCTTTTGGAGGCTTAACTTTGTGGTCCTTTGAGGGTTTGTGGAGTTTGGAGAAGCTGCTACTGTTGGTGCTGGTGGTTGTGGCGGTGGTGAGAAGAGTGGTACCCCCTCCTTTGGAACCATCCTGTTAAAGAAAAACCTCAAATTATTATGTATGAACAAAAACAAACAAAAACCCCCACAAGGTCTGAACAATTGATTGTTGATTTGTTGGTAACAGATCATTTAAATTAACCTGCATGTATACAACAACATATTAAAGGAAGCACACACACACACATGCACAAAAAGGGAAATTGGCCAAAATGAGCCTGAATCACTCAAGCTACAAAAGAAAAACCTCCTGCTCCAAAAGGATTAGTACACAAGGAAGAGGGAAATCTCTGTTTAGGTCAGTGGGCAAACATGAGGCAAAGGCCGAGAACGCCGCAGTGAAACACTCAGAAACCTGTTGTTTACCGTCAGTAGCACCTTCTCAAAGCACCAGAAAGCACCAGACCTTCATATTTTTACCCATATACTATAGTTTCTGATAAATTACAATTTAAGACACTGTGAAAGTGCTTTAGGAGGAAAATTCTTATATTAAATTAAAAAAAGAAGCATTAATTGCTTTTCCATTGATTAAATGTGGGCCATTAATTTTGAGAATTACAGCTCTTTCTTTAAACTGTGGATGAGCTGGGTTTTCTCATTTTAGCCTGTTCTGCACACTGATTTCATGGCTCTCACCATTAAAATGTTGCAGGTAGACGCAGTGCAGCTGAGTAAACACTTGAGATGCAACAACAGCGAGTAAAGCGGCACAACAATTCAAAGTTTCTTAGTTTAGCCTCCAAACTAGTTTTCTAACTAATGACTGACACCTTTGTCACACTTAGAGCAGTACAAGAAATGAAAAGCTGTTTTCTTTACGTTATAAACCATGTCAACGTCTTGTTTGGGAGAAATGGGCCTTTGTCCTCTTTTTCAACCCAAGGTCACAGCTTATCCTCGTCAGAAATTTGGGGCTGAGGTGTCACAGGAGGTCAAAATTTTATCTGCAGTCATCTGAGCAGCAGCAGCAGCAGCAGCAGCAGCAGCAGCACAGACGGTGACTCCAAGAACCTGAACAGGCTGATAAGGAAGGCCGTCTCTGCGCTGGGGGCTGCTCTGGAGCTGATTGTGCACAGAAGAATGCTGTGTAGGTTACAAAACATCATGTACAACACCTCTCACACTCGACTCAACACAGTCATTAAACAGATGTGAGGTTTGCTCCTAAGCGACAAAATTCCTTCCTGCTTGCTACACAGATAAGCCCAGTCCCAGCACACGAGCACTTTCACTAGCTGATGCTTGCACTGACGAGTGAAAAGTTGAAAATATACCAACTTTTGCCAGACGCAACGCTGTGGAACCCACATTTCAGTTTGGCAGAGCCTGGTGTCACCCCATTCAGTCTATGGAGGACAACGGCTGAGGACGCTTTTAGAGCGTAGTGCGCGAGAGCGAAGCATACCACGACTGTACGCACTGTGAGAAACGACGGATGAAGGAGGTATCTGACCATCAGGTTGATTATGTTATCATGACCCAAAAAGACAAAAACAAAACAAAAACTGCTGCTGAAACATCCAGGAAGAGGGCTGTCTGGACTGCGAGCTATGATCATACCAGACCACTACAGAGCGCCGCGTACGAATTCAGCTCTGGCCGCAACGCGATTAGCTGATGTACGTATTGATGCACTGAGAGCTGAAGATTTAACAACTTTAGACAAAAGCATTGGACCCGTCGCAACACACAATCCACAACTAATTTTGGCGACGGACGTCACCCCCTTCACGTATGTGTGAGTGCATCGTTGTTGAAGGGAACTGAATGGAGGGTTTAAAGTGGTTACTAACCAGAGAGGCTGGTAATGCCCCATTAACACCAGCTTCCTTCATGATGGTGTGTCAGGCATGCATAAACCTCTCTTATTGAGAAAAAAAAAAATCATAATAATGAATACAAAAGAAACTAACAAACAGGCATCAAGTTGCACCAGAGTGAACTGTGAGCTATGGTTAAAAGTCTGAAGCCTTGGATGAGTTTCCACATCTGGAAAAAGTGATATATCTGAAAGACCATTAGATACAAGTCAATTCCATGGAGACATAGTTTGGGTTTGACACAAAAGCATGAACAAAATCTTCAACTAAGAAAAAAAGAAACAAGATCTGTGATTTTTGTAGTCTTGAATGTCCTTTCAGACACATGTTGAATTTCTGAAAAGCGTCATCTCAACATAAAAGTGAGCAAAAACACAAAGTGACCAAGTCAATGGAAGATTAATCCTCTTCCCTTAACAGCAGAGAAAACATACATGCCACCCTGCGGTTTGGCATTACCATTTCTGAAGAGAGACCCATTCTTGAAAGAAAATCAAAAGGGTCTTCTTAGCGCCCACCAATGAGCAAACAGGTCTACTTTTGAGCGATGCTGTTCAGTGGGGTGAGGGAGGATTTACACACACACACACACACACACACACACACACACACACACACACACACACACACACACACACACACACACACACACAGCTTTAAAATCGGAACAAGAGACAATGCAGAGGAAGGAGGAAAAGCATTCGTTTTTAACTACGGGAGCCATTTGTCCCCGGGTCTAACCTCAAGCCCTGTTGTCAATATTTCACAAATGCAGTAAACCCATTAAAGCAGTCTAGACGACGGTTGTGTTAGAACTCTGCACAACCACCACTAAAACCTTTCATTTTGTCCATCGGCTGGTGACCCCTGGGGCCCCGGGACGTAAAGCTGCCGGTTCATTCTTAGCTTCAGCATACTCCAATGCAGTAAAACCCGCTTCCCTTGTGGGGCAGCCCAAGATGAAAAACTGAATGTCCTGAAAAGAACACACAGTGCCTCTTGGGCATCAATATTAAAGAGGTTACTGAAGTGGCAGTGTTAACTAACCTTTCAGCTGCGTCATACTGGCAGTTCAGCACATAATACAATTTTATTTCATAAATAGGGAAGCAAAGGACTGGGACAGTTCCAGTAAATTTCCAAAAAGCATTTGAGGAGCAGAAATAAAGGGGAAATATGGAAAATATATGTAAATATGCTATATGTTATTAATCATATACAAACAAGAATTTTATTTAAAAAATTTGGTCATAAGCAGTTGCTCATGCAAATTGAAAGGTCTTACTTTTATGTCGGCTCACACTGCTGACAACTCTGCCTTCAAGAAGACTGTTGGAGCATCACACTGACACAAGGCCAACAGTTAGCTAAACAAATGGAATATTCTGGAATAGTTAACATTAGCTAACATGGATGTTGGACAAATGAATAAAATACATCTGGCTGAGATGAGTAATCCTCAATCAGTGCATTAAATCAAGTCTAACCTACATTCTTGTGTATTAACAGGAAACTGGAAAGCATACGGCAGAGGAAGGAGCATGACAGTAATAAGCTAGCTAGCTCCAAGCTTCTGAAGCTGTTGATGAGATGGTGCTAGCCAACTTATATCTTGCATATCTGGTTGACTGAACAGCTGGCTCATGTACAAATACATTTTTATGAGAAAAAGTGCACGACATTTGTGTTTGGTGGACTATTTCTTTGTTGTACCAATGCTTCTCGGCAGCAAGTCTTAGTTGAAAAGCCTGATTAGTTCCCTTTTAAAAACGGAGCCACATTTGTCAGGAACATGTATTTGTGTCTTCTCTGCCAAAGTCAAACAATTGTTTGATTGTCGTGAACACGTGGCGGAACATTATGTCCAGAAACGTCTCGAGATTCTGCTACAGCGCTTGGATCATAGGGCCAAAGTGTGGAGAAGACATGGACAACAGTTTGGCAGTTGCTGCACTGATAGAGGAGCATCTTTGGTGAGGAGGAACATCCCCCTCACTGGAATAACGAGACTCATCACTGGAGCCAACCTCAATGCAGGGAGATATCCAGATGAATTTCTGAAACCAGTGGCAATTCCATATCTCCACAGTAGGAGTGCAACAGATCAAAAACCTCACGGTTCGGTTTGGATCACGGTTTTGAGTCACAAATTGGATCAATTTTCGAATCAGCAAAAAAGAAAAGAAAATTTTAACTTTCCATTTATTTTTAAAGGGTTAGGGTTTTTCCCATTAAAAACATTCATCTCAAGACTCATCGAACTCAATTACATAAAACAACTTAAGGTGCAACATAAGACATTATAGTTATTGTTGTGCAGCTTCACTTTGGCTCCTGTTTAGATGATCAAAATTTCTTAATCAGATTAAAAACTTGTGGAATTAATAATTAATCCACTGTTTATATGGGCACTAAATCAAGCAATCCAGTCATGTAGTGGTAAACGTGCACCAGCTTTATTAGTAATAGCAGCGTTTTGACATGCGCAGAGTTGTCTAACTGCCCTAAAACAACTGCAGAAGAAAACTTGGTTTGGTCTCCACAGGTATTAACCTCTTGGGCCCCACGCGGACGTCGTCGTCCCCACTTCCGCCCCTGCTGCTTATAAAGCCTCTCACACACGTATAACATCATCAAAGCACGCCATATTTGGTCTCGTTGGATTCCTTAGACTCTCCTCTTTGCAGTAATAATAATAATAAAAATTATGTCTTATATATTTCACGCAAGAGCAGCTTAAAGACACAGAGTGAAAAATCGGGACAAGTGGGGAAAAGTTATGACGCAGCTTTACGGCCGATGGAAAGCACAGACTTCCCGGTTTTCTTAAAGGTAAGAGTCTCAGTCAGCCGACATTTTAAACTCATTTTATTGCTCTGCGTAAATGCTGCGCTCCCGGTGCGCTCCCCCTCCCTCACCTGTGCG
>JBAMYA010005783.1:0-18049 GCA_037176975.1 Arrhamphus sclerolepis | reverse complement strand
GAATGGCAAGTCTGAAATTTCCAAATTATTGCAAAATACTTGTTCTGAATCCAGCCATGGTTCATCTAGTGGGTGACTTTTGCACCATTTTAAGATATACTGTAACTTATTGGCTAAAAAGTAGTATTGGAAAAGTTGAATGTTTTAAATGTCAAATGTACATGAATCAATATTTGATTCCTTAACTTTGATTCACTATAAAATCAACCCAAATGTACATGTAGATTAGCATTTAGATGATGGTTTAATCGATATTGATTGCTGACATTGACTCAATATAAAATAAACTATAATGTGCATGTAGATCCAAATTTAGATGATGGTTGAACGATGGTTCAACTTTGATATCGTATCAGTTATGGTTGAAAACCTGACGTTGATTCAACATGTAAGTCTCCGACCACTTTTTGTGTAATTTAAATTTCAGGCTTCAACATGGATTCAGCATTTCTACATAACCATATTTCAACGTTGATTCACTCATATTTTGCTATCTAGGGTACGACACGTAGACTGACACAGCAGGGTCAGCGGATGTTGAGGGGCTTTAATGAGAAGAGGTCGCCAACTTCAGCATTCAAGCATCCAGGCCATGCATCACCAAGTGCAATGCAAAGCATCAGATGCAGTGGTGTAAAGCACAGAACCACTGGACTCCAGAGCAGTGGAGACACGTTCTCTGGAGTGAGGAATCACGCATCTATCTGGTAATCTGATGGAGGGTTTGGCAGTTGCCAGGACAACAGTACTTGTCTGATTGTATTGTTCCAAGTGTCAAGTTTGGTGGAGGGGGGATTATGGTGTGGGGTTGTTCTTCAGGAGCTGGGCTTGGCCCCTTAGTTCCAGTGAAATGAACTGAATGCTTCAGCAGACCAAGATATTCTGGACAATTCCATGCTCCCAACTTTGTGGGAACAGTTTGGAGATGGAACCTTCCTCTTCCTACATGACTGTGCACCAGTGCAGAAAGCAGGTCCATAAAGACCTGGATAAGAGAACTTGACTGGCCTGCGCAGTACTGACCTCAACACTTTTTGGGTTAATTCGAGCAGAGACTGAGAGCCAGGTCTTCTGGTCCAACATCAGTGTGACCTCACAAATGAGCTTCTGGAAGAATGGTCAGAAATTCCCATAATCACACTCCTAAACCTTGTGGACAGCCTTCCCAGAGAACTGAAGCTGTTACAGCTGCAAAGGTGGACCCACGTCAAACTGAACCATGTGGATGAAGAATGGATGAACTGAAGTTCAGATGTGAGTCAAAGCAGGTAAGTGAAAACATTTGGCTGTATAGTTCACAAAAAAATGTTTTGTTCAATGTACTCAATTTTATTACGTAAAGTGGTTGCACAAAATAAATTTGTCTAAATCCAGATATATTTTTTAAGTTCACTGAAATCAATTAAATTGTAAATTCAAGTCATTTATTTTTTATTTTTTTAGCAATCCTTAACTTCTTTGAATGAAACTTAGTCAAATTTCCTTAGTAATTCCAACTAAACTCAGTGTACTAGAATAAATTGCTTCTCATTAACTTATGTTTCTTAGGCACATTCAAATCAATAAAATTGTTAATTCCTCCATATTTTAATTTAGCTAATTCTAATTAAAAATGATTTGTACTTCTAATAATGTCAGTAGTCAAAATTCTTTTAAATATGTTTATTAAAGCAAAACACATTGCCAACCAACATCGAGGCAGTGGCCCTTGAGAACCAGAACTGAAAACTCCTGCTCTTGTAACTTAATAATTGCAGAGCTGTTAGTGATTTCTGAATGCAATGTACCTAGTGTACATGTACCAGATTTGTATCAGTATCTGTATCATTAAAAAAGTAAATGTACAACCAAAAGATCACAGTACTAATCATATAAAATCCAAACACTACTGTGCAAAGAAGAAAAAAAAAACTGTACTGAGGTGTCCCTGAGCAAAGCACCTGAAACCTCCACCTGCTCCCCGGGCGCCGCACCGCGGCAGCCCACTGCTCTGGGTCCAGCAGCCCAGATGGGTCAAATGCGGAGGCTGAATTTCCCCACCGGGATTAATAGCAGTATTTAAAAAAAAAAGTCCAGTTAACACTGATTGAAATGTAAATACTGGTTATACAATGTCTGTAACTCTACTCATAATTACATCAGATTTGTATTATTGATCGCTAAAAATTTAATCACAGCAATGATCAATATATGTATGTATGTATATGTGTATATATATGTATATAAATATATGTATGTGTGTTTTTATATACATACATATATATATATATATATATATGTATGTATATATATATATTTATGTATATAAAATACACTTGCATAACAAAAAAAACACAGATTCAAAAACATACAATAAAAACCACAATAATAGAAATTAAGAATAAAATAAATAGATAAGATGATAAGTATTCGCCACCTTGTCCACAAAAAAGTTAAGAAGCCTTTCACATGTCTCAGAAGGATCAATACAGGCAGACTGAGACGGATCGAGAACATGAGTAACAATATTAAATAATACACGTGGTTTATGACGGTTCAATAGACTTAAATTGGAGAAATGTTGCCTTTTAGCATCTCTCACAACTGTCTGATATCGGTGCCAACAGTCTTTTAAAATTTGAAACGACACCTGCAACTTGTCCTTCTTTCACTTACGTTCCTCTCAGGGCTCAGTTTTTGTTTTTGGCTGCCTGTTTTTTATTGGAGCTACAGCATCTAGTGCAGCCTGGCAGGTTGAATGAAACCACGAACTGAGCTCCTCTGGATCAGAATACGCAGACTCAGGAATGGCGGTTTTGGCTGAAGAAGGGTGCAGGAACGAGAGGTTTAAGACTTTTACAAGGCAGGGCAACGTTAAATAATACAGGTTTATGATCTGAGAAGACTGCATCACAAACTATCAAGTTAAAATCAGGCAACCCAAAAGATAAAATTATGTCCAGTGTGTGTCCTCGTTCTTGAGTGGGCTCAGACACCACTGTAAAATGTTAAAAGAGTCAATTAGGTTTAAAAAGTCCTTAACCATTGTTTTTCAGGCCAACACACATGCAGAAATAGAAGATTTCGGTTGCATGATGTGACAGACCCAGAAGGTTTTTGACTGACAGAGTAAAACGGTGCTTGATTAATATGAATAGGGATCACAATTAAATAATACAGGACTTTTTAATGTTCGTGTTGAACTCTGTAAATTAGAATTATTTCCAAGATGGCCTTTATAATCATCAGCTGGTTTCCTGCCAGTCAGAGTAGAGGCTGTCATCATGGATTATTACAGCTTTGGTACCTTCTGTCAAATCATGTTAATCACAGACCCTCTTTTCAGTCAGCTTCCAAAAGTTGGTCTTTACATCTAGAAATATTTTGTTTGAATGTTGCTTACGGAGCAAGAAACTCTCATATGAAAGATTAGCAGAAAGAATAAACTACATAGTTAAAAATTTCACAAAACTTTCTACTTATGAAATCAAGGCTTTTGTACTAAAATCAGAAATATTTCTTAAAAAATGTAAAATGGTGAATTTCACAGTATCGCATCTTTTTTTCATTTTTTTTTTTAAATCTCAAATTTCACCAAAATTGCAGCCTTTATCATAAGACGTTTCTACTTTCTTGTAAAATCTCAAGTAAGAAATTAACAAACTGATGATTTTGTTGTAAAATTTAGAATTTTGAAAGATTGAGACTTTTTTTTAGACTTTTATATATTAATCACAAATGTCAGAAAATGTTGCCTTCTTAACTTAACTTACAGTTTTTTTTGTTGTAAAATATCATAATCTTGTTATATTATTTTGTAAATTTTTATAAAATTATTTCAGCTTTTTGCCCTAAAATGACTTTTTTTTTTTCAAAATAACAATAAGTAAAAATTTCAAAAATTGACAAAAAAGTGCACCTTGCTGCTGTAAAATCTTTTTCAAACGCTGGCTAAATCCTGACTTTCTGACATAAACCAGCTGCTCCCCACCTCAGTTATTCCACTTTTTGATGTCAGAACTGAATCTAACGGGCCGTCGCATTGAAATTTCTTCAGAAATGTTCTAATTATCAGTATATGATTATCTTGAGTTTGACACGTGTGGTCCACAGAGACAAGAGATGGGAGATATATTGATCCTGTCAGGAAACTGCTTCTATCAAGGGGAAGGTTCGTGTAGTTTTAAGCCTCTCAGACTTCAACATTTCCTTCCGTCTCTGGTATTCGGTGAAGCAGACTGGTTTCGCTCTCCTTCAGCTAGGTAATAAATTCTCTTTTGCATCCCTCCTTCCTGGGCTAATCTATCTAATATAAAGCCGTGGTGGTGAGAGCGAGTTGGAGCACGTCAGCTGCTCTGACACAGCTGCTGAGGCTGTGGCGTCTTCACTCCCTTATTACTTTCCTAATGATATGAAATGATATCAGCCTCATAATATGTGCTGCCAAAAATCTGCAGATTACTGAAGCAGCTTCTTTCCCTTGAGCAGTGCAAACTTGAGACATCATTGAATCTGAATGTGTGAGTACTTGTGTGCATTCCTGTCATTACTGTGTGCTGATAAAAAAATAAAAAAAGCTGCAGAAATATGTCAGATTACATTAAAAGAGTGCGTGCAGACATGCTGACTAACCTGTCCGTATGCAAAGATGGTTGCGTTGTAGCCCTCAAAGCAGCCGTCGATGAGCTTCTCGGTGCAGTGGGTGTAGATGGTTTCCTGCTTAGTGTCCATATCGAAGACGTAGTCGTAGGTGAAGGACTTGTCCTTACCCAGAACCACTTGTGGCTCTCCGGGCATCACAAATGTGCAGATGTGACAGCCCTCGATCTTCTCTTTGGCCAGCTGAGGACGGATCCTACAAGAAGGGAGGAGGAAACGTTCAGGCAGATTCCTCCCAGCAACAACAGAAATACATTATTGCTGTGATTTTCTAAAAATGTCAAATGTTGAAATCAAGACCCAGGTTTTAGAGCAGGCTGGTCGCTGGATTTATTATAAATCCTCAGAAATGAATCAGCAGAACCTGGAAGAAAGACCAGTGATTGATAATGGGTTGTTAATTAGATTGCTTTGGGCTACTTTATTTGCTATATGTTGCACTTCTGCTTGTTTAGTTTTAATAATTTCCCTTTCTACCAGTGTCAAACCTGATTTTTAGTTGTTCTATCTGGTCTTCCATCTGGTTTGTTGATGTTTCTTCCCTTTTTCCCTGACCGAGCCAGGCTGTAACATCCTCATTAAACACTTAAGCTAGCAAGAGCTGACAAATACTGAAGCCTAAACGTAGCATAAACATAAGTTCAACCACATGTTGTCATTTGTTTGTCTTCTGAAATAAGTTTCCTACCTTTAATGTCTAATGTAACTTCATTTAACTTCATTTATTAGTGAGGTATCGTTAGTATCAGTATTGACAAATGTCCAGATCTTTATCTCCAAGCAGCTTCACGTCATTTTTTATTTTCTGAATCACTAAAGGGGATAGCACAAAGCTGTAAGACTAGTTCATAAAGAGGGGTGGGGTCAAGTCAAGTGGCTGTAACAAAACAGCTGCAAAAGCCATTTTGAACAAAATATGTGACAAATATTTAATTAACAGCACTGAATTGTATTAAAACAAAATGAAACAAATATGCAAAGTGCATTAAAGAATTAAAAATTAACACATTATTTTTTTCAAATACGGAAACTCCATGAGGGATTATTATAGCTTTGATGGTAAAATCAAACCTTTTCCACAGAGGTGGAACAGATGGGTGTTACTACAGTGCAGTATGTGTGTGTGTTTGTGCACGTGAAAACCACGCAGCGCCAGCACGCTTCCCTCGACGCTGCACAGACCTCTCACTGTTCAAGATCGAGGGAGAGCTCCAAGTGAGCTCTGGGCAAACTTTGCCGCCCTGGATTTCCTTCAGGTATCGCCCTGTTCGCTCTCATTCAAATAAACATACTTTTTTTTAACTTTTATTTTATCATTTCCACCTCCAGCCTTTATCACAGCACGTATAGATCACCTGAAGAGCAAACATTTGGACATAATGTGAGCATTAAAATGCTTAGAATATATGTCATAAGGGACTGCACGCACCAAAACTGATGAAAATACCTGACAAATACATAAAAAAAAACATCTTGTGTGCAGAATTTGATAAATAAAAATGCCCCAAATCACACAATCCAAAGCCACAGGGAAAGTCTCACATTAGGAAGACGATGGAAGTAAGGAATGGCCTCAAAGAAGGTCTGTGTGCCTCTGAAAGAAAGAAAATAAGAAAATACAACCCAAAGAAAAATAAGCTGGAGGCTGGTGAAGCTGCAGCAGCACAGTAGCAAAGACCCACAGAGGTGTCTTTGTGTGCGTGACATCAGATCCGAGCTATTTAGCAGACTGTCACTGGGATTACAGCACTGATGACAGCAGGACGGAGCCGGAGCCAAGGAAGAACTGACGGATGCAGCCTGGATAAAGGTTTGTTCATGGCAGCACCGAGGCACCAGTCACACTGCAAAGTTTTACCTCATGTTTCTTTAAGGCCCAACTCACGAAAACAACGGTCCAGTCTGACGCCAGCAGGCTGCTCAGAAATGACACACGACAACACAGCAGCTACTTTCAGCTACTTAGCTGTTCTAAATTAGCCTCAAAACTGTGATTCAAATGTATTTCACTGAAATGTAGTTCAGCAAAGATGATCATTTGTTTGGCCTTTTTACATGCACATAAACTACATATTCACATGGGACTGTCGTGACTTGGGGGCCATTAGATACTGGACAAATCCTGTTGAAGTGCATAGTAACCTGCAGGGGGGACAACCAGGTGGAAACAGACTGGGGACGGAATAACGTGTCTTTGTGGGATCAATGTGAGTGCACCCTTAGACTGGAGGCAGAATAAAATGATTATAGTGCAATCTGTAAATAAAGGTATCACTAGCACCCTCCCTGCTGTGTCCAATCAGAGTCCAAGACATTTGACCACATTCATGTTACATAACTTTAAGTTTGATCAGTCAGTCATCAAGCCCACGGGGTCGGAGGCAATGGGAGTGGGGTCGGTGGTCAGCTCTCAGTTGTTATGTGTGAACAACTCAAAAACGCTCACTGAGTTTACAGAAATACATCTGGCCTGATAAAAATGGAGCCATCATGCAACTCCCCAGTCCAACCCAGCTACAGCTAAGAGGCCCTGACATACTGGCTTTTATTTGCAGAACATCTCCACTTTCTCTGGTGGACGTGAAGAAGGAGTGATCGATTGTGTACATAAGGCAACCCTGCCCCCAACCAAGTTAGACGTGTACGTTTTATATGTGCAACGCTATCAACGGGATGAAGAAAGCGGTAGAAGGAAACACATTTGTCAGTTTGCTTGTACTTTTATTACCTCTCTGTCAACATAACAATGACGAACAGGGTCAATGAAGAGATTAGAGATCTTCTAAATGAAATTAGTTGGTACTTTACAAGCACATTTATCACGTAACCAGAACAACTTTCATTTGTACTCCGTTAATTTTGTTTGACTGGGTTGTATGTCATGTGACATTTCACGCAGATGATGTTGAGTCACACCTTTGTTTCCTTGTTTCATGTATGCAAGGACATGAGCTTGCAGGAGTTTTCTTCCTTGCTTGGGCCATCATGTGAAAGCCGCTGAGGTAAAACTGGAGGCACACTTTTACATAAATCTTACAGAATGTCAGTCTATGAGCGCCTAATGAGAGAGCGAGGCATGGGGCTAGGCTGATTAATCATCTTGTGTTTTGCACGTGGTTATGCCTCATTTCCCGTGCTTGTTTGACAAAATGTGGTTTGGGGACCAGTTGGGTGACTGACTGGCTCTCAGATTGAGTGTTTGAAGCTCCTTGTGAACACGACAATGACATCAAGAACAAGAAACAGTAAACCAAACAGGACAGCATTTCTGCAAACACCAAGAGGTGTGTTGTGTGAAAGTGGCCTCGTCTGTGGGCTCATTATGACGCAACCCTTTCACATTGAACACAGTAACTAGCATGTTGGTAATTAAAAACATGCATAAAAGCTGCTCTGTGCAGAGCAGTAAACCATACGGCACAGAGGTTGCTCCAGGTGGAACTGATGTAATTTGTTTAGTCAGAGGGTTTAGTTCATCTGAGCAGCCTGTGATTTGTTATAAGGGTTTAGTGCATCACAGGAGTGAGTCGGCATTAATCCCTTTGGCCACCGTCCAAAAAACTTGATATAAAGCTTTTAATCCAGCATAATGGAGGCACTCATTGTTGCTTACAGTGAGGTCAACAGGTTATTGTTCATTTTGAGAAGGTATAGTGACATTTACTGAAATGAAGAGTAGTTTCAAATTCAGTCACATATCATGAAATCAGTCAGTAGTTCCTCTGTAAGAAAACAGGGCTTTGTAAGTGCAGCACTACTAAATACCCAGTGTAACTGATTGATTGTGATCTCCACAAAGTGATGCACTGTTTTTTTTCCATGAGTCCGACAACATCCCCAGAGCCCTCCATTTACGTTGTGAATAAGTCTGGGATAAAGAAGAAAAGACACAAGAGGAAAATAGAAAGAGACATTATAATCACTGCTCAGACAAAACACTGAAGCCAATCTTCGCATTAGAAGGAACCACAGTCAGTCCATCTAGTCAGAAACCTATTATCTGTCTACTCACCATCTTTTCACTAAACTGATTAGCTTAGCAAGAGTTACTGAAGAGCTGATGCTAGTTCACAAAGTGCTCTTCTCATGTTTATTATGAAAATGCCTTCATCACTTTATTGATGATTCCTGTGGCTCTGGTGAACCTGGAGTTAACCCTGCCATTAATAAGCTAGCATGCTGACCATTATAATGCTAACCTGCTCACATACTGAAATGATTATGTTGTTTGTGTATTAGCATGGCATTATTTTCTGTTTAGCATTTTGAAAAAAGTTTGTATCAAACATAAACAAAAATGAAAGATGATTTTACTTTTTGAAAGGCAAACAAATTGATTCTTGATGCTAACTACCTATGACTAGCTAGTGTCCCTCAGGCTCAATTCTAATTCTTGCACTAGTTACATATATATATATTTTAATCTTTTTCATTTTTGTAGAAAAATGGCCATTTCTTTGTGCCTATTTTCGTGCATTTATTTTTTAAATCCTACCTTTTCATCTGAGCTGCTGCAACAAGGAAATTTCCCACAAGTGGGATTAATAAAAGTCTTATCTGTCTTATTTTACCCATGCTATGGTTTTCTATTACACTTAAAAACTATACTTTATTATTTTTTTAGTCTCTCACTACCAAATGTGAATATTTACTCCATTTTAAGACGTGAATATGACGGACTGCCTCTTAGCCAAGCGCCAACATCCTCAAGGAAGTTGGATTTGTTTGTTTGTTTTGCAGTTCAACTGACCACTAGGGGCTCTCTCCAAGGAGCAATTCCCATTAACGTCCATGTTGAAATGTAAAACTCTAGGGCAGAAATAAACATATTTACAACCTAGTAAAAAAATAAATAAATAAATAAGAAGAAAATGGTCTCTATAGTTATCATTAAATTTTGTTTTTTGTTATGAAGATTTAGTTACTGTGAGTGTATTTATTGTAATTGTTAAATGTTCTGACACTGAGTTACATTAAAAAAACACAGACATGGTCAGGAACAGTGATCCTCTCAGATACTTAATCTTAAGTAGCGGTTGCTGTTTGGAATGTTAAGTTTTTATATGGACGTGATTAGAAACACTGCTAGGAAACAAACTGACCAGCCTCGAAATCTAGACGTACTGCTAGCAAATTTGAATTTGCTCAGATACAATCAGATCACTTTATCTTTGTAAAGCAGGGATCACTAAATGGTGGACCGCTGTCTGGATCCGGACCTGGACACCATGCTAAGCGGACCCGAACCCATAATTATTAAATTATAGAGGCGATTTTACACTTTGTTGGGACACTTCTATTTTCACAGCACAATTTTTGCTGTCTGTCCCTGCTGACCAGGAAACGCACGGGCCAATCAGATGCGAGTTAAGTCATCCCATGTGATATGATGCAGCCAATCAAATAAGACTACGGCTCTGAGCGAGTCAGATGAGAGGGAATGGATACATGGACAGAAGCTAAGAGAGCAGGAGACTGGCAGAAAAGAAGGAGAAGCGAGTGAGCGAAAGACAGAAAAAGTAAGAGACACAATAAATACAGTGGTACCTTGATTTACGAGTGTCCCAACATACAAGGTTTTTGAGCTATGAGTATATATTTCATCAATTTTTTTTGACTTGAGCATAAATTTGTGTTAAGAGTTATGAAGCTTCAGTTGCACCGCTGCCACCTGACCAAAGAAGCATCTTTTGTGTTTTGTACTCACATTTGTGCAGTTGTTTAGCCAAACTTTCAGAGTCCATTGACACCCAAAAATGTAGCTGGTGGTGCGGCTGCGCTATAACGACACTTTCCTCTCTCATTTCTGAAACAATCTGGGTTTTTATTGAAAAGTGAAGAAAGCGTGATGAATAAGCCAAAATTCAGTGAAGATGCACAAGTTTTTTTCCCCAAGTTGTACACCTCCTCCTCCTCCTCCTCCTCCACCAGCATCTTCCATCAGTTCAAGCATCTGATCTCCAAGATAAATACTCTTTATAAACCAGTTTATTTCTTTACATTCTATTTTATTATGTTCTTATACAATGTGTATTATTTATAATTAAACTTAAGACGTAACAAAAAAATTTGGGGTGGTCTTTGTGGGGGGGGCATGAAATGGCATTTCCATTAATCTGAATGGAGAATACTGATTTGACATACGAGCTATTTGACTTACGAGCTCTGTCACAGCAAGAATTAAACTGTAACTCAGCTAACGTGGTGCTCATGGAGATGGAAACAGAACTTTGGACCCAGACTTCATGTAGTTTAGTGTGATCCATACTGAAGTAGTCTATAGGTGGATCAACGTCTGACTGTCAACTATTCAATACATTTCAACAAAACATATTCACACTTAACATTAAAACATACAGATAAGATCTGAATAAAAAAACAAAATAGATTTAAAACATGCGTCTCAAAATGGATGCAAAAGTAATTTGAGTACAAATGGAATAAATTGAAGCAACACTTCCACTTTTTTTGGTTCAGTGTTCAGGTTTAAACTTCATCCAGATAAGCTCCAGCTCTAGAGCTCTAGAGACTATTAAACTGAGCTTTTGCTTCAGTTCATTTTATTTGTTCTAAATTACTTTTGCATCTGTTTTTAAGATGCACAATGTTCCAAAGCACATTTGATTTATTTTCTCTTTATGTTTAAATTCAAATCTTATCTGAATGATTTAATGTTAAGTATATATCACGCTAAACCACAGCATAATGTTGATATTCCAGACCCTTGCTTTAAGAAATTTACGCAAACTGGACCTCTTTGAATTTTAATTGAATACCAGTGTTGTAGAGTGTCTCTGAAAGGTCTTAACGTGATGACGTTGTAGTCTGTATGGTAAACGGTAAGCGGTCATTTGAATCGACAACATTCTCCCATTGACTGGTTTGCGTTGCTCTGAATAAATCATCTTATTTGTGGTTGTGACTGGTTGTAGCGCTAACCATCTGTGTCCACAGGCAGTTTGAGAAGCAACAGTTGGTCCCGCCTCCTGGTTGAGGAGGTCCGATGGCTCGTTTTCAGTCTAGATCTGTCTAGATGCATATTTGATGTATCAGGCTAAAAGTTTTAAGTTTAAAGTTCTCAATTTAAAGAAGGACAAAGGAAATTTTGCAATTTTTAGCACAGCAGGGCCCCCTATAGGTGCACAGTTTAAGTTGATTTTAGCACACTTCAAGTCTTGTTTTCCTGGGGAAACCGGCAACAGGGCTCTCCAGCGATGCTGCCACTGTCTTGGTGGACACCTGGGTGCGCCAGCGAGCTCCGGGGGTCCACCCGGGACAGGGGTGGACCAGGTATCGAAACAATGGACCCCAACATGGGGTGATCGCTGGCAAAGAAGTGTGTACATGGACGCGATGATGTAAGTGATGTAGGTTTCTGGTTTCTACTCGGCTCGCTGGCAGCCATGACTTGCTTGTCAGAAAGACGTCATTGGTGTAGACACTTGTCACTCAAACATGACTGACCAATGGGAAAGAATCCGCCCACTGCAGGATGTTTGTGTACAAAAAAAAGACTTCAACACTTTTTACGCTTCAAACGAAAAACAAAAACTTCAAAACTTTCTTTCACTTCAAACAATAAAAACAAAAACTTCAAAACTTTTCACTTCAATCGAAAAAAAACCAATATATAGAATTTTTTCAATTTTAATTTTGCATTTGAACAGTTTTTTTTTCTTTGATTGAAGATATTACTTTTTTGATTGAAGCAACTTTTTGGAACTGAATAATGAAGACACAAATGTCCTACCCATAATAAGGCCCAAACACAAAAAAGATTACTTCAATCAAAAAAAATATTTTCAATTAAAAAACACTTCACTTCAATCAAAGAAAACATTTTCAATCACACAAAAACAGTCTTCAAATACACTTAACAAACACTTTTTTTCTTTGAAAAGGTTTTTTTGATTGAAGCAAAGGTTTTTGTTATTGAAAATATATTTTTTGATTGAAACAACCTTTTTTCTGATTGAATAATAAAGACACAAATCTGCCTTCATATCATGTAGCTCTCAACTGGAGCTCTGTGAGGCGGTTTCAGCGTTGCTGATGTGTGACATACTACCGTAAAGCCATACATAGTTGTTGCAAGAGAATGTTGGATTTGTCGCTGGACGCTTCCTAAAAGTAATCAAATATTCCTACAAATAAACTGAAACTAATAGTTTAACATGTAAGAAAGTATCTAGCTAATTTAAATCAGGTATAACCAATATTTAGGTTTTTCAAATCGATGTTACTTGCTAGCGTGTCTCACATTAGGCAGCGAATCACGTGAGATAGTGAAGATCAGTCACAAACTAGCTAGCTATAAGATAACGTTCACTGTAGAGTTGGGTTTGCCCATACTTTCTATTAAAAATGTTTCATTAAAAAAAAATGAGCTTGAATCCATATTTTATTTCATGGCTCGCAGGGAACCACTTCTGTGGTTACACACTGTATCTCTCATTGATTTGGTGGTCTTTTCTAAGAGAACTTAATAGTAATTTGGTGAAACACCAATTTAGAGCAAAACAAGCCAAATATCATGTGACCCTATGATGGACCATCTTATCAGGCTATATACCAGCTTTTGAGCGCTGGTTCAGGCCCCAGGAGATCCATGTGACCCTAAATAGGAATAATTGGGAATACACAATGGATGGATGTACAAACCAAACATCAAGAGGAGGGTATTTCACATTTTTCGATCAAACACGTCACGTCTCCAGTGTTTACAGGTCTGAAAACTTAACCAGCTCATGTGAAAGTGTCACTGAACCTCTCATCTGACTTCTGACAAGAAAACAAACAGATCTGAGTTCACATTCGTGGCTGTTTTGACCTCTATCATGTTTGCTTATTGGGTGTGTATGCTCTCATAACTGGCATACGCAGGTTAGAGATAAGACAGGTGCGAGTCCTCCAGGTGTGTTATTATTGTAACTGACTTCAGCTCTGATTATCGCCTGCAAGGTTTCTCTCTGCGGTGCAACCTAAAACACTCTTTTCTTCTGGCTGAATAAGGGTTACCCTCCAACGGCTGCGGTGACTTAGACCACTAATCCACCTTCTACAGTGACACGTACCGGCTCCACACAGACTGTTTCTGCAGGAAATTGCACTCTACCTGTGCTTAGCGAGCACATTCTAGCACAAATACTCCACACACACATGCTTTAAGACGATCCTGCACCAACAGCTCTAATCTACAGTCACATGCCAAGTCTCTCCTTAAATGTGATATAATATCATGTAAACAGAGATCAGGGACTCCTCCCTCCCCTAAAGCCAAGTCACAAACTTTGCGTAATAACTTTTCAGCATGCTAATCCCTTCTGGCAGTTTGAGGGAATAAGAAGGAAGAAAAAAAAACTATAAAGAACTCTTGTGCGGAGGATTAAATGCTCTGTGAATTTTGCAGTATCTATCAGCTGGTTCATTTACACATTAACAGAGGTAAGTAAACAGACAACAACTTTCTGGTTATAATAGAACACATTTTGGTAGAATATAAAGGAATAGTGAGTTTAGAGATAGACATGTGGCCTGCGTACAGTCGTTGTTAGAAGGAGAGGCCTCCTCTTTCTTGTTCTTGTTTGCACTAAAAACATCTTGGTTGTAACTCAAAATTCACTAGAGACCAATATCAATGGTCAGTGTTGGTCTATGACATATATCTGAATAAGCATACAGTATAATTAATGAAAATATAGTTTCTGACATAACATAAAGAAGAAAAAGCATCTGTGGGTCATTTAGAAATGATGTTGTCATAAAGTTCATCTTTCATTCTGATGGATTCAGTTCTCTCAGCTGACTAGTTATTGAAAAATAATTTCCGGAGAATAAGTGAGAAATAACTTCCTATTTCCTGCACCAAGAACCACTGTAATGATGATGATGTGAGTGCTAAGAGCACTGCATGAGGAGAAAAAACCCCAGAGGAGTATGGGTTCATGAAGACCTGACAAGTGAGAAGAAGTTACCACCGCGTCATCAGTATCAGTATGATTATGTCAAATGATGGTAGTAACGGGCCGCATTTGGGACTTTTTGCAGACATGACTTCCATCAAAGAAAGAAACAAGCGATCATTCATTTTACACCATTTTTCGACCTCTTAACATCCGACAAATGCTGTTGCTCAGCATTTTTACTGACATTGCAGCAATATAACTTTCGATCCGGGTTGAAAACGACAAAGGAAGCAAAGGTAGAAGGAGCGAGATAGAGATGGGCCGTTCATTTAAAATTTATAACAGACGTAATGTTTCCCCATGTCCATTATTTCAGATGTTTGAAATATTCAGTAAATGCCCATGAATAGTGACTTTTTGTGTTTCCTTTTACTGATATTGATTTGACGTCATATTTCCCCGCCCTGGCGGGAAATACGAAGAAGTAAATGCAATGCTAAGAAGCAAGGAAGGTGCCCATCAGACTACAGCGGAGGATCCAGCTGCTACGGTGACACAACTTTACACTGCGCTCTATTTAAAACCAGATGTTTGAATTTCTCAGCTAGCATTTCTCTTGGAATTCCAACGTGGAAAGTCAGAACTCACCAACCATGATTTATAACAGCTCTGTCTTATTTAATTCACGTTAAGTAAGACTTACAAATGCTACTGTTCACGTTTTATTGCTTCACATGCTGCTACACTGTTTGTGGGTGCTGTACTGCGTACAGCATTGTTGTGAACTAGCACCGTTTTACACCTTTGCAACTGAAATGCCATCAATTTAGCTAGTGAGAGAGTTTGCAATGTTCTTTTCCAACATGACATGAGTGGGTCCTTCCTGGTAGTCTTTTTTAGGGCCTGATCGCTGATTCCAGGGCCTGAAAGAGGCTGTTATGACCTGGGGGGAGGGGAAGAAACATTAAACTCCAGATTTTAACGGTTTAACCGTTAAGTAGTTTATTGTTCAGTTTTTTCTTTCGTAATAAAAAGTAATCAAAAGTCAAACAGAGTTGCAACAAAAGTCAGGCCTTACAATCAGAGTTGTAATCCAGAGCTCTTAACCAACAAAAGAAAGACTAGCTAAAAACATGAGGCTAACAAACCAAGTGGCTACAAACCAGACGCAGTACAAAGGTAATTAAACACCGGTCACTTCAAATCTACAAAGTTATCTGGCTAAAGCTACACAGTTCCACAGCAAATCACAGCTACAAATGCTAACAACGCTATCATGAAACACCCAAAGAGGCGAGCTACTTTAACAAAGTTCCCGTTTAAATAGGGAGGCCTCCTCACAGACTGGTGGAGCCACTGGGTGAAGATCCAATCAGCTCTACTGAAGGCTTAAAACAGGAAGTGACCCAGGAGGAGAACCTTTGAGGGGGAAAAAATATGTGTGATTGATTGGGTACGCTGTGGGCGGGATCTCTCGCCCACCGTCTAACGTCCGCTTTGCGCACGAGTTCTCTTTCTTTGTTCGGCCACCATTATACGTTATAGAAACAGCAAACAGAAACGATAAAATCATCTTAAGCTCCACCAAAATCTTTTGCATCGTTGGTTTGTTTTTCTTCTTTAAATTCTTCAGGTTTGCCGACATCTTCTTTTCTTTTTAGGTGGTTGACATGAGAGTGAAAGCGGTGCCCTACTGCCACCATGTGGTTTGGAATGGTAGTTTCCATGCAACCAGCCATGTCATCGTAAGTGGAGGCACAGCGGCTGAAAGGACTGAGGAGCAGGTCCACCCTGTTAAAATTCCAGCCTACTAGCTTTACCCAGAACGCCTCGCTAATGGAAACACACCTAAAGTATACTGATCAGTACTTTAGCAGCAGCTTAGTACAGGAGGAAGTCTCTGACTGGCTTTGACTGATGAAAGGAGTCTTGAGTGTTGAGACAGAGTTAACTGAACCCTTAGATGGATGAAGAGAAAGCTCACGACATTCACTGTATAGCCTGTGTACATATATATACCTATTAAGACGCACAGACATTAGGCTGCACACACACAAAGGGCCTTTGTGAGACTTTCCCCACGAGACGAGTCCTTTTTGGCTTTCAGCCTCATTACTGCGATTACAGTGACAGCCTGAGAAAAAGTCAACTCGCACTGGCAGACTTGCACTCACATGCACACAAGAGAAGAAAACCCAGGCATCATCTTCAGCTTTCACCTTGATTTTGGAGCACAGAAGTTCACTACAAAGGATAGTAATTAAGGTACACTGACACTTCATCACTTCGCGATAATAAATCCATTTACAGATTGTTTCAAACTGCCTCCTGCTTATGAGAAGAGAAGGAAATGAGAACAGATGAGATACATATAATTAAAAAAAGAGTTAAGTCACTGCTTTGCCAGACTGCTGATGTCATCCTTCCTGAAACGGCTCCTATCACAGAACGTGCTGACATCCCTCTTCTTTACAGTCATCCGATCAGTTCATTCCCTGGGGATGGAACCCGTCACTAATATGCATCACCACTGACTGCACCATTAACAGTAATTTCCTGGGTCAGATTTCTGCTCTTCTAACTCTAACCATCTTCTGTCTAATTGTGATTCTAGTTTGATGTTTTCATGTTCAGACACATGAACAGCTGAGCAGAAAAAAAATAGAAACGGAACATTTGAACCCAAAAGGAAGTCTCTAGGGCTGCTGGCAGACTTAGCGGCACATCATCACCTGACATCATCATGACATATTTTTAGATCTTACATTACTTTAGGGCAATGAGTATGCAGAACCGTCCACTGTCTGTAAAACAGCATTGCTCATCAGCAAATATTACGAAGACCTTGTCCTTAAAAGTTGGTACGTTTTATATGAATAAAAAAACTAACTGCAATAATTCATAGAGCGTGAAAGAAATAATTTCAAAGTAAAAAAATATATATGTATGAATCTCTCTCTGGTCCTTTTTAGGTCGGCCCAAAGGAGTTTTGGTCATGCCAGCAGTTCACTTTGGTTGGTGTGATAAAAACCCGACCTTGGACTGACCCAACTATGAGGCGTGCAACACGTGTTTGAGCTAAAGAGACTCTGTAGTCCACTGAACAGTCTATTTTCAGTTGAGAAGAATCACGTAAACAAGGAAGAGGTAAGTAAGGCCCGCAGTCACCCACAAACGACTTCCAGTCGCTTCGTCTACAAGCTGTTTAGTACATTACTTGGGTAGTAAAGTAAACTGAACTAACTGAAAAATTATACCATGTAATGTGGAGCGCACCAGGGCCACGCCAGGATGTGCACCAGCAAACGTGAAAACGACCGTAGACGATGAGTGCAGTCACACAAAAGTGCCGTGTGAGTAGTTTAGAAGCCTCCCAGGAACCAATCGTCCACTCTGCTCTACCACAAATGCTTAATGAGTAGTGATGGAAAGTCCGGCTCTTTTCAAAGATTCGACTCTTTAGGCTCGGCTCCCTTAAAAGAACCGGCTCTTACGGCTCCCAAATG
>JBAMYA010005772.1:0-18050 GCA_037176975.1 Arrhamphus sclerolepis | reverse complement strand
CACACACACACACACACACACACACACACACACACACACACACACACACACACACACACACACACACACAGAGTCACACAGTGCCATGTCACAAAATGCTTTGAAGTACTCCAGTGGTGGCAGGTTCAAATGAGTTTTTAAATCTATTGGTCCTGCATCTTGGCAGAGCATATCTGCGACCAGATGGCAGCAGCTTAAACTCTGTAGAGAATGGCTAGAATGGCCTGAGCCTTTCTAGTGACTCTGGCTTTATATAACTGTGAGAGCTTCTCTAACTACAGCCCAGAAATCTTACTGCACAACCTCACAATGTAATCCATCCATTTATTTTTCATAGACACCAAGCGAGCAAATACAATAAAAAGTTAACATTCTTCATCAAACAAGAATGAGACATTGTCATAAAACACTTTTCAACATTAAAACTCCACAGTTTACAAAGAAACACTTGCACTGGTGAGCCAAAGAAGATTGTCTCAGACCATTGCAGGCTGAACAAAGTTAAAGTCAAAGAACATGATCCTCGCAGTGCTGTCTGCTTTGTCCAGATGATGGTGGGCTTGTTGAAGCAGCTAGTGGCATCGCCACTCAAATTCACCAAACTGATTACAGGTGTTATAAAAATGTGAATGTTTGAAAGGTATTTGATTGCTAGAAAGGTCAATAACTCTTTCTCCAGGACTCGTCATTTAGGGCAGATTCTTTTCTTTTACGTTCCTGGATCAAGGCAGGATGTCTTCCACAGCACTGGAACCTTCTTCTGGCTCTGGCTAAGGTTGAGGAAGTGATTTCTGGTTTATGCTGGTCTATATTACCTCTTAACCTGAGAGGTGGGGCCAAGGCAGAGGGGGGGTTAGAGTTTCTTGATGTGGGGGTGAGGGGTGATGATGATGATAGGACTCTGTGAAGGTTGATGAGTGCGATGCAGGATGAGACTGTAACAGTGTGGTGGAAAGCCGTGGGACCAGGAAGGGGTCAGGTTATATCGCAGGGGAGTATGACGCTGCTCTTCCTCCTGAGCTGAACCTGTTGAAAAACACATTCCCATCATTGGTCCTGTCTGGGATCCATCAGTCTGATCCTCGCTGTGCTTGAAGCCAGTGATCTTTTTCATGCTTGGCCACACAGACTGCATGTGGCTCTGCTGGAGCTTCCTCCTGTGCACGTCCTTGCTCTCTCATAGCTTGACTTTAACCTATTTCTACACACTCCTCAGTAACTCTCTGTCTCTCCCCCAAAGGATGTTTACCTCTTGTAGAGCAGCTCCTTCAGGTCACTGATCATTTCTTGATGTAGGTACCTCCGTTTGTGTTGGATGATAATTGTTCAGTTTTAATTTTCTGCTGTCGCAGATCTGAGTTGACATTTCCACCAGTCGATGGCATTTGTACATATCTTGTCATTGTGGTCAAAGATCAAGGAGGGAGTGCAGCTGTTGGGATCTGTGATTAAATGTAAACAGAAGCAAGTACACAGACTGTGTACAATTGCTTCTTGGACAGCGTTTTTACAGTTGTTGATCGTCTCTCTTTGACCTGCCACAGTTGTCTCAAATCTCTTTGTGGAACTCCTGAAACAAAGGAAAGAGGTTGTACATACTCGGGTCAGACAGATATAGCATATTGCAGTTCTCCTACAGTTATACGCTGTCATTTAAAAGTGAAATGCTCCAAATGCAGTGCTAGCAATGTTGCATACATCACATCCTTCCTGGATTTCAGGCACATGAAGTTCACAAGTGACGATGTAAATCTTGCTGTGTTATCTGTGCTTAATCAGCTCCAGTGTTGTGGAAGGGACGGCCACAGGTTTCATTAGACAACAATGAGCTGCTGGCCAGAAGATCACAAGGTCACACTGTGTCTGCCTCTGTCATCTCAATTCTGCTTATTAAGGTCTACAACGTGAAAACTGTAACCACTTCTGAACTACACCACAACTGAACATATCACCAACTTTCAGTTGCACGTGGTGTACTTGTGCATTCTCCTGACCTCGGTGGCGTCAGAGGGTGTTTTCAGTGGTAGGACTTGTCATAAACAGACTCCGTTCTCCATCTCCATCCTGTCAACATGCTTATTTTCCTAAACAAGTGAGCAATGGGTGTTTTACAGGCCTGAACAGTTCCTCAAACCGTTGTTTTAATATATGTATGAATGTTATTACTAACTCAGTTATTAATTATTGGCTTGAAAAGTATCTTAACTTGATCTTCAACAGGGTGTACCCCTTTTTTCCTTTACAACTTCTACAAAGTAACATTATGCAACTGGCTGAGATGTAAATAATGTGGTTACAAATAATGTGATGATACAAAATTAAACATCTTAAGCTAAATCTAGCATGCTGGTCCAGTAGCATCTTAGAATAGCCCAGTATCTACTAACATGAGCTAACAATAGCCGCTAGTAGCACTATAAATGACACTGAAGCCCCTCAGCAGGTCAAAACTGACTCAGTATGGCTTATATATCCTATGTCAGGTAAATGTTGCGCTTTTTTTTATTATATACTTTTAAGTGATGATAGAAGCAAAGTGAATATTATTGTGAAATCAGTAGTGAATTTTTTAAAACCTTTTTCAAACAATAAATTTAAAAAGAAGTATGGCTGTAAATAAAGAATCATTGCTCTGGGACTGAAACAAGAACCAGAGTAAACTAATATCCCAAAAATGTCTTGAGTTGTCAGTAGATCTACAACAGATCTTACTGTAAGGATTACCTCAGAAATAATAATTTGCAACAGTAAAAACGAGATTCAAACGTGTCCATTCATCCATGGTTCAAGCAGCAGGAGAAATGAGAGCACAGCCACAGGTGCTTTTATTCCATGATTGAAAGGGTTTTTTTTCTAAACAACGGATGCTCTGGACAGCTGGCCATGTTGCCTGGTACTGTTTCAAGGTTCTCAAGTTATTAATATGTTTGCATGCACTTAAGGTTACATGTGAATTAGATGATATTATATATTTGTATGAAAGCTTCGTGAGTTCTGCATTTAAATGTAAATTAGCAGATGCGAGCTCTTGCCAATTACATCATTTTCAGATGAAGACAATTAGCACATATAGAAATGGCTGCATTTTGCGATGACGTTGCTTTGCTTTACTTTAGTCAATAAATCAGGAAGTGTTCTCAAACTCTTGACCTCAATGGATGGATGGATAGATGACATAAAAATCCAAGACATTATGTAATGTTTTGTCCAGTTTTTAAATGCCTCGCTTGTAATTGAAGTAGTTTTATTCTTAACAGGATCTCGACTTTTGAAATTTGACTTTAGGTGTGATTTCAATCTCAAGCTGTGTGTAATTTTGCCTGAAGGTGTCTTGTGTCATCATGAGACAAATTGCGTAACCAGAACAGCTGTGTATCATTGCAGAGGTCTGACTGGAACACCGGCAGGTTTGCGTCCTTGACCTGATGTCTGTACATTGTGATGAATTGCGCTGTTCCTCGGGTGTTTTTCCATTAATTTTATTTACTACATAAGGCTTTATCAACAACTAAAAGGTTTTGTAGTCTGAGTAAAGAAATTTTTGTACTGTGTGTAACAGATTTGCTTGGATCAGCTTTTTCTGTTGTAACCGAAAATGATCAAATTTGTCTCCAAGCAGCAGAGATGAGGTTTCCACTGTCATAGAAAAGGCAGCACAGATTTATTCCCCTGTATTTTCTGGGAGCTCAAGACAGAGTATTTTCAGTATAATGATGGGCAGAAAAGAATCACAGGCAGTGTAATGATAGTGTGAATGAAGCTCACACCAGACCTCCTCCTCCTCTTCTTCTCCTCCTCCTCCTCCTCACTGGCAGTCAGACATCCTGGTTGACTTTGCCAGTTTGGTTTCCAAACTATTTGATAAATCCATCAAATTCACTTTGTCTTGTCATTGTGGAGGCATTATTACACCTGATGTAGCAATAGTGTGTCCGAAAATATTAAGTTGAAGTTATCAGGACTGGTCTGAAGTTAAGCCCCACATTTAATAGAAAAAGGGGGAAAAAGTATTTGTTTTGTCCAAATGAGCTACAAGTAAAATATTATTTGTATCAAAAAAACCTTGGGATTGTTATTTTTTCTCCCTAGATGGAAGTACTTAAAAGGGGCATATTGTGCCCATTCTGTTCTTCCTGCTGACAAATTGGAACAATTGTCTAAAATCTGAAATGTCTATTCTATGCTTTGGGAAAAACGCCAAATACCAAAAGCATTCGTTATGTAACTGTCTTTAAAACTGGCTACTATGAACAGGCATGTAGAGGATGGAGTGAGTCAGTCCTCTCCACCCCACAGTGTGTACCCATTTTAAGATCTGTCATACAGTTTTGTGCTTTCTTGTGAATGCAAATTTGACCAAATTTAAACTCATCACCTTTTGAAGCGCTTTATTACTGTACGCTACCAAACATTAAACTGATAAATTCCTGTTTTACACACTGAAGATTTCCATCAGTTGCAGTTTAGCCGTGAATACTTGAAGCTGATCCCTCTGTTTTGAGTTTTCAGGTGCTACCTTGACAAATATTGCTTTAAATGCTGAAAACATGGTTTGTCTTATGCTTTTGCCTTCAGTAACAAATGGAAACATTAAATTTCTGACTTCTGTCTTAAAAATAAAGAATACGAAAAAAAAATTGGATTTCATAGCAGGGATGTGAAACATTAGGGAAGGTACTTGTTGAAGCTTTATTGTTTCTTAAAGTGAAGTGAAACTTGATTTTTCAGTTTATTTCCAAAAGATAAGCCATTACTTCCATTTTTCAAAGATTGTAAACCCGTATTAACTGTGCAGCATTTTGCCAGTTTAACCATTAAATATCAGATAAACATCTCAAAAGGGACTTCCTAGATTTTAGTGTCTCACCAATATGTGAAATATAATAGCGCACACAGCTCCTTGAATTTCAACATGTTATTGACTGAAAATGTGTGTGACATCAAAGAGTCCATGTATGACAGATGAGCTATCCCTGCACATTTGTGTGTGTGTTTGTTTGTACTGCATGTCGCATGTAGTAGGTTGTCATGCAGCCTGGTGGAGCGTTACTGAATTTGAAAATAACACCTGCTGTTTGTCACCATCTGTCTGCCTCTGAGACAGACTCTAGCAGTGCAGGGCTTGGAGGTGTCCCTGTAGATCAGGTAGTTTGATTCTGTTGTTGGACTTTTGCCTGTCACTCAGACTCCCCGCTAGCTGTGCTGCTATAATTCATACTGGTCCCTGCTCAGAGCACAGATGAAGCTCAACGATAAATGAGGCAAATCCATACATAAGCAGCAATCCATTATCTCAGCAGAAATTAAACGATTAACAGAGAAAAGGTAAAGATGGTTTTAGTAAATTACATGTATATTAACCCACGGTGAGGCAGGGTGGGGGTGGTGGTAAGAGGCTGTGGTGCTCCCAGTCCTTTTCAGCTATGTGATTATTTAAAAGTCATACAGATATATAAAACCTCTTGTTGCTGCAATAATTTACTTGTTCATTTGGTGGAGACATTCCACTCATACGTATAGATATAAAACTGTATTTTCAGCCGTTTAAACTTGCTCATTTGAAGTCATTTCAGTCCGTGTGTTTTGGCAGCACCGGTGGTATTTGTTCATTGGCAAACCTATCCACTGGACTGTGGCTTTTCACACCTTATGAAAGATTGATGCCTTTTTAGATTTTTATGGAAGCATTGGAAGGCACATGCACGGTGTAGTTAACAGCTGATCAATAATAAATGGCTCACAGTGCTGTTTAGCAGAACTCCAAAGCATTTTTGCTTCTACATGCACGCTGTTCTGGTCACCCTGAATGCTGAGGGTGAATAAATTGTTAAACATGAGTGTGTGATGGGGATACTTGGTGTGTTTTCACTTAATGCACATCTCCCTTCGTGACGTTGCTGTCTGCCTTGAAGAGATATATGTCGTCATGGTGCTGTACTGTTGGTTGACCGTTATTCCAAGCGCTTCATTAGATCTGATGTGATGTTGTATTTTCTTCTTCTTCTTTTTTTTTTAAGCCCTGCGTACATTTGAATCAGTGAATTTTAGTTTCATGCTTTGTTTAGCTATGGAATACAACTAGCTGTATTAAAGGTTTGAATTAAAGCTTGAGTGTAAATACTTGACATGTTGATGGAGATGCAGTTTAAAACATCGACCAGCTCTGAAGTGAAGTAGCATTTCTTTACACTCAGTCAGCTTTCACTCCCCTGAATTTTGACTCACCCACAATAAAAGGGTTTACTAGAATTCATCAATTCAACAGATTTTTCAAATGAAATATTTATATTTGAAGCAGGAATTTCACCTCATGAGGACATATGTCTTAGTTTACATTAACAGGCTTCTGTTGAACCAGTTTAACCTAAATAACCCTTTTTAATTTTTCTAAAACGGTGTCACCCAGCGATGACCTGCCGCAGTAACTCTGGACAAATTGTCTCTTATAGCTTGTTCAGATTTCTACCAAGCTGTTTTTTTTATTTTTGTTTTTGTTTTTTAAGCTATTATTTTATTTATTTTATTTATTTATTTACACTTGTTTGGATGCTGTTGCACTTCATGAATTCTGCTGGTACTCATCATCATCATCATCATCATCATCATCATCATCATCATCATCATCATCTGTTACGATGAGACTTCATGACTACTGGTACAAAGTGTTGTTTGCATGTGGGAGTAACTGAGCAAGTGACCATAATAATAGGATTAGGATTATTTAGGTATTATCACTAGCATTAATAAAGTGCTATTAATCCCACGATTAGTGAAGTATTATCGGACTGAATCAGATTTACTTGGGCATATTTAAAAGTAAGTCCTTCTTTCTCAGTTTTTAGTTCTTTTACTGTCTTCTAGAATGGTGGAGATGAATATAAAGTTTTCATTGTTTGCTTTTTCGTGGTGGACTTTTATCAAATGCTAAGTTTTAATCTGTTAAATATAAACACTTGTTTTTCTGTTATTTTCAGCTCTTCAGGGAGGTCAGAATAATGAAGATCTTGAATCATCCTAATATAGGTAAGTATTTTAGTATGATTATCATACAAAACCAAAATTCAGCATTTCACAGTCTAATTGTGGAGATTGATTAAAGAGAAGATTGATAAATAAGACTGGGTTTACAACGCTGACCTCTACTGCCAGGCCGCTGCCATCCTATATTTAATATAGATTCCCTCTTGTGGCGGCCTCATTTTCGGTTCACATAGACATCACAGGAAACTTGAGCAGATTGTATTATCTAAAATATTTATTGAAATGCAGCAGACATGTTGATGTCACTCCCCTCTTCATTTGATGGAATCCCTGAGAAATAGACACGCTCACAACTGTCCCACATGAAATGCAGTCTCAACCCCCAAATCTGAAAAAGATGGGAAAAGAATGGGGGGGGGGCTACAAGAGGTGATCGTATCTGTGACAGGCTGAGTCTTTGAGGAACATCATAGAAATCGAGAAGATCACTCCATCATGATTCAAGGATTATTGTGAAAAACATTTATCAAGAACTTCGGTTTAGAGCGACATTCTCAAATACCTCTCAAAGAATCCGTATTTTAATCCCGTTCAGAAGCACCATCAACGTTTCTGGTCTCTGAGGCAACAGGGATGAGCTATCACACCCCAAAAATGTTCACTATGGATTGACAAATCAGTATTACAGACATTTGTGGTTTCATAACTTTCACAGCCAGGCTACTTTCTAACTGGTGAGGCTCAAACTTAAGGCTAGTTTAGGTTGTTTTTTCTTCCATTTTTACTAGTCTTATTGACCACTCAAAGTGCTTTACATTGCAAGTCGCACGCAGACTAACACAATCAGATGTGACCTGAAGAAGCTACTGAACGTTTGATCAGTGAATAACATGCATTGGCTCCTGAGCGACAGTGACACATGGGAGTACACTGCCAGAAGCTGTAGCATACAGAAGCACAGCTACCTGCAAGAGGAAGTGCACCACCGTGGCAACAAGAAGACAAAAACCACAGCACTTCAGAGAGGAGATGTGGCCTCTGTGTTGCAGAAGAGAGTTCAGGTTGCATCAAGATGAAAAATTGTTCATTATCATCATTGATTGCTGCTGTTATTTTCCTGAACTGCTGTATCATCCAGTTGAAGATATTGGCGGGAAAGAAATGCCTTTTCCAGGTTAGGGTTACGGTGCAGTCACACGTATGACGGAGGAGGTGTGCCATGCTTTTTGTATATAGTTTTTTTTTTTGTTTTTTTTTCTGGATATCACACAGTCAAACTGCTGCTCAAATATCCAAGAAGAGGGGCATTTGTAGCTTTGACCAGCTAGCTGCTAGTAACTATGCAGAGTAGCCAGTGAGCTAAAGGGAGGGGAGCTCGCACTGGACCCAGTTGGCTCTTCTGATCTGTAGCGCCTTCTACATTTAAAAGCATCATCTGGAGCGTCACAAAATGTGGTTCAGAAAAAAGTAAAGTATGGCCACCTTAACAAACAGCTCTGTTTGTTCTTGTGGCACCATTTGTGCACCTAAAAGGTCACTTTTTCCGCCTTTGCTCACAGACCCGTGTATACTTGCATATTCTATTCCCTGATAATTAAATTTTAATTTCCATTCCCTCCCCCGTGATTTCTTCTGCAGAAATGTGATAGAAATAACCAGCAATTACCAGTTTATACCATATATTTATCTCTGTATCCTTCCTCTGCCTTTGTCTTCTATCCCACCTTTTCTATATTTAGCAGGTGTAGCTCTCAACAGCTCATCACACAGTCTTTTATATCTCCAAGCTGCTGCCGTTTAAAAAAAAAAATGTTTAGGACTGCTACACTCAATTATGCAGCGCTTACATGGTCACGACACAAACAGACAGATCCATGTGACTTCACTATTTTCAGCTCTCCATGTTTGGAAACGTTGTTTCCTGTTCATGTCCATGAATTCATTACTGCCTCCACGAGAATCCCCCTCACAGGTTTTTCCAACATAATTGAATTTTATAATTTTTCTCTGCGTGTCTTTCTCTCCTGCAGTCAAGCTGTTTGAAGTGATTGAGACGGAGAGGACACTTTACCTGGTGATGGAGTATGCAAGTGGAGGTGAGAGTGCAATTTAAAAATATGACAAAAATCTCTGACATACCGTCATTAGGTGTGAAATCTCTGTTTGGGAGATTGATGCTTCAACTCAGCTTCCCCTGTGGTTATTGTCAGTGTGCGTTTTAATTTCTCTCAATTAATTTTTTTGCTACAGATGGTATAAAGGTTAGCCCATAAAATATCTTTTTCTTCCCCTGTAAAACTGAAGCCACACTAAACTTTTCGTCCTCCGTACAGCCATTGGCTCAGACTTGATGTGAACACCAAACCCACTTACTTTGTGCAGATTATTAAAGTTTATTCACACAGTACTGTAAATAAAACAAACACATTTTCATTTATAGCTTCACTGTCTTTTTTTTGCTGTAACAAAAACCCTAGACCCCTGAATGGAGGGACATGCCAGACCATGAACTTTGTGTACTTTTACACTCCTGGCAGCTGTGCAGTAAAATAAAATTACATTTTAAGAATTAACATAATTAGATTTTATGTTTTTTCTTTACCAGTTCTACAACTCCAAGAGGTGAGTGGATGTCTTAAAACCCAAAGTGGAAGCGAAACATAACGCATTATGTTGGTATTTGTAGAAAGATTGGCTTTAAAGACTGTAATTGAAACAGTAAAATGAAAAGTATAAAACAAATTTAGTGCATGAGTCCAAATAGTCTTCAGAAATCTGCACACAATGTGCTCCTCTCAGGGTCCCAAGTATAATTTATTAATGCCAAATGTGGTTAATGTGCATGTTAATAATTCATACATCCTGGAAGAAGCTTGTAGTGTCTGGGCTCCACTTGTACCTGACAGGAACAATCTAAAAGTGTGTTGTTCCATCAAGCGTCAAACATTTGTTTTTGTTGCATAATCCATTTTGACCATTTCCAACAGATTCTGAGGAAATATGCCTTTTTTTCCCTTTATGCCTTACTAAATGAAAGAACGAGTTCTATTTTTAAAACCAAATAAATATTTAATCCCTATACTTGATGCATTTCATGCTGAATCTGAATCTGAATTACAGACTACATAAATATCTTAGCAATGGACTGTTGAAGCAGTTTCACTACAGTTAAATTAAAAGGAAAAGAAAATGGGGACGTTTTCAGTTTACTTATTTCAAACAAGCAATGCTGCTGCGTGTGTTGTCAGCGGGATCTTCCACCTCATGCTCAAAGCTGATGTATGTTTCAGTCGGGGACGGCTGAGCATTTTCAGCACGTTGAGCAAAGCTGTAATATGAATTATTACTTCAGTGCACTCGAAAGCAACTTGCACTCGAATGCACCTCCTGTTATGAGTCTTTGTACTGTGACTGCACCAGAATGAACTTTTCTAAATGATGTTAACATAGTATTAGCTGTATGGAGTAATACCTCCAAAGGATTTAAAACTTGCTTGTTTTTGCCACTTTGGTTTTTCATTGGACATATGTAAAGACGATTCTGCTTTATTAGTCATAATTATGACTTTATGGCACAAATGATTAAAAGTTCCAGCTTTTTTTACTCTTCCATTAACTCGTGTATTAGAAGTCTTCTGGTGGCTCCTATTTTTTTTATATTTCATACAGTACCACACAAAGGTCACATATTAGCATCAAAAGCTAACGCTGTTACTGCTGAGGATTGCAGAGACATCAAATCCTCAGGACTCGCTTGTTGAGAAACGGATCACTTTACCGTTGAGACGTGGACTCTGATCACAAGCCAATGCCATTAGGTTATAATGGCTTAAATCTAATATATCTTTCCGTTTTGGTCTTTAGTTTTTCTCAGAAGTCTTGCAGATTCTCAAGATGGCACTCCAGCTTGCTCCTTTGCACAACAGATCTTATAGGATGGACTTAGCACAGAATGGATCATTCTGAGGACGTGGCACTTAAAAAAGAACAAAAACACATTGAAAGTACAATTAATTCATAACTTTAAAAATATCTATACAGTACCACTGTACTTTGGTCACCTGAGGTTCACTGTGGTGTTTATTGGAGCAGTTTCCTTAAACATGAGATAAAATTAAATCAAGTTTTGATTGGTGTTTGGTTTATTTGATCTGTATGTGCTAAATGACTTCACTATGTTGTTTGTTTTCTCATCATTACATAGTAAAAAGCAAGTTAAATACAGACGGTCACAAAGAGGAGTACAACATAAAATACTGCTCCTTGACTGTAATTGAACCAGTATTTTTAAGTCTGTGCATCTGTAACTGTTCAGCAAACAAGGCACGTCTCTGTACGAGCGTCACATGCCCAGCAACACAGAATACCACAATAAGTCAAGAAAATAGGACATTGCACGTTGTTCTGGTTCTCGTCAAGAGTTGATGTGATACTCCTGCGTCAGCCAAAATGGGTTCAGGCTTTAATAATTACGGAAGGTTGTGGCTGATCTCAGGATCTCTGGCTCATTGCAGACCAGCTCATTTACCTTAGCTAATGGCAGGCATTCTAGCATGAAGATTTAGCAAGTTAGAAAAACTGGGAGCTGAAGAAAAGCTTCCTGCAGCTTCTGTTGTTGGGTTTCCAGAGCTTGAATATGACTTGTCCACTGTTTAGGGTTTAAAAAGAAAACACTGAGTTAGTTAGTTGAGAAACTTGTTCGATTATGAGGAGAGAAAAAGTTTGGCGCCATGTTCTGTTTTTGGAGATAAATCTGCATTGCTTTTAGCTGATTAGACATTGATTTCCTTTCCTCCAAAAACATCCTAGAACAAATGGTCACATGACTCACCAAGATGTTTGACAAGCTGTCTATTTTATTTTATTTTATTTTATTTTTTTTTTAAAAAGCTTCTTTTTGGTACCATTTCTAAAGGACAGTTTCCTTGCTTCCTTTCCCGTTTCCTCCTCTAATCTCATCCCCTAGTACAATATTCGGCGTGACCTTTAACTTTGACAGCGTGTGAGCTGGCTCGTTCTGTCTTTAGCAGATGAGTCAGAGAGCACAGATGAATTGTTGCTTTTCTGGAACTCTGAAGTACAGAAATGCACACTCTCCACGCCTCTGCAGGTCAGCGCTGAGCGAGTGGGAGGGTTTCGAGGCTTCAGAGGAAAGGTGTTTTGTTGCTTACTTTGTTTGCTTTCTGTTTTTGCATTTGCACACTTGCGTTCACAACCACAAGCCTCTCGAGTCTGTTCAGCACACGAGCTGCCGTGGTCACGTTTGTGGTGGCCAGTGTGCTGAAGTGGCTACCGAGGTGAAGGCCTGTTGCTGGAGCTTAGCAGCAGCTTTGTGCCTGCAGGAGGGGTTCAGTGAGGAGGAAGCGATGCCAAGATCTCTGCAATATGGTCAAGTAATGCCCTCAAACTGTGCACATGGGGACGCTGTACGTCAGACGCATAGAAAAGTTCTTTTTATTTGCTTTTATTTATTTATTTTTAAATAAATTTTTGCTTCTATATTCAGCACCCATCTGAACTCAGCCTGTCTCAACGTTTCTCTTCATTTATTGATTGATTGATTTATTTTCTACTTCCCTTTCTCTGTTTTGCAGGAGAGGTATTCGATTACCTGGTTGCTCATGGAAGAATGAAGGAAAAAGAGGCCAGAGCTAAATTTAGACAGGTACCCAGCTTTCTCCCCCTGCAGTGTTCTGGTTTCACACCTCTCCACCCGGCTCTGCTTCAGACCAGACACTGTCCTCAGCCCTGGCTCAGAGGACAGCGGCGTCCCGTCAAAAGACTGACGAGAAATGTCCAAAATGGGCATCTGGGCTTTACTATTGAGAGTCATCAGGCTGTTGACACTTGCTGGAGGAGAACAAACATTTTGTCATGTTAGAAATAATTTTCTGCGTATATCAGAGTTTATACAGTCGCCAGATCAGGTTTTGAAGCTCAGCACATACTGCCAAATCATTTGTACTTTGTGAAATTAGAATTATTTGCATAAATGTTCAAAATTGATTTCATGCGATAACATTCACAGTAAGATGTTCACGGTGAAGATAGTATTGTCTCTGAAGATGAGGCTCTGCTAAAGGAGGGAATGAGCAGACATGTAGCTGCATGCTTCTTTCTTTTTAAAAAAAACTACTGAACTATTGAAACAGCAGCACAGGACATGGAAAGAAGTTGTGTATAATCAAACATGACGTGTGGGTGTGAAACACTGCAGAACTTCCAAAATGCTGATTTACTTGCTGTTTTGAACTAGAAGTTATTTTTTTAAGCATAAATAGCTCTACTACCTTCCTCTGACACCAGTCCCAAGCAGGGCAATTGGTGTTGTGTGGAAAAATGCAACAAACTCCTCCCTCCAACATGCAACGCTCACACAGTTGAAACGGTTGGAGGAGTGTAATGAAAGTATTACCGTGTGTCTGCACTATTCTCATCATGGCTCATTAGCCCTGAAGTTCAGTAGTTCTCTGGTTCAACTGCAGTACTTTAGCTTGAGACACCCAGACTGACGAGCACATGTGCCTGTTGCGCTTGTAAGAATTTTGTAGAAAGAAAAGAAATGACAACACAATTCAGTTGATTCTGCATCAATGTGAAGGTCATTCACTAACTTCATTACTTGTTCAGAGAAATGTAGTTCTGTGAAGGAAAAGGAATAAAAATATGTTTGTGGTTATCAGACATAGATCTGTTAACCAGTTAATTACAATCATACATCCTATACAATCATATTTTTCCATCTCGACTGCATTGCTGATATTTTCTTCTAAAGTTCTGTTTCACTCTGAAGTTTTTTTTCTTTTTATAAATGGAGCCACTGAACAGAGGACATTCTGTTTTCTCAGCCTTTAAGTTTCATTAGCCGCACCTTTGCTTTCTTATCTTTCCTGTCGGTGTCAACTGCATCTCCTCCTCCTCCTCCTCCACCACATCCTTTATCAGAGGCTGAGAACACTACACCAGAAATCACACTGAACTCTACTTGTCCTTTTCCTTGTACAGATTGTGTCGGCGGTGCAGTACTGCCACCAGAAGCACATTGTTCACAGAGACCTCAAGGTAAGTTCAGTTTGGAGTCATTTCAGTAGCTTCTGGAAGTTTTCTGCACTGATCATAGTTTCTATAGACCTGAATGCAAAGCATCCAGATGTTGAACTATTGAAATATGCAAAGTGTGAAGTTAGTTTCATGAAAGGAAATAATGACTCCAGGGGCATCAAACTGTTGCAGTTTATGTTTTGGGAATTTTTTTTACGTTTTTGAATCACATTAGAGATACAGATTGGAGCAGAGAGATACTGATAAATGATGACATATTAAGCTGACATGATGCTGCGTCTCATAACTCCCATGGTCGTGGTGATGCCTCCAGCACGCCATGCCTGTTTTTGCCAAAACAATGCAGGTTCATGAGAGTCTTGAACTTGTTTAAACACCTCTTTACGGTCATCTTTAATCAGATCTTTTTCTCTAACTTCAGTGAGGACGGAGTGTTTGCAAATGCAAACAGGCGGTTGTCTGAAACACATATTCTCCAGCAGCTTCGCTTCTTCCATTACCAGCCATAAAACTGTCCTTTTACTTCTCTTAGTATAAATATTGATGTTTATGTATTTCAAACTGGTCATCGGTGAGCGTCACTGGCTTGCAGAAGCTTGTGTTTCTTTTCTGCTGAAGTGTTTCCCGGTGAAACTTCATCAATGATCTATGAGGGAGATGAGAGGGCTGTTCTGCCTTTTCTGCTCCTGCAAAGGATGTGTGTATAACGGGAGGAGGTGCTGGCGTGTGTCCATATGTCACATGTGTGACTGCGAGGATGCGCATCGGTTAACTATTTACTACCAGACAAATAACAAACACACAGACTTGTCTGCCACCTTTCTCCTCAGAGGCATTTCAGCCTCTTGTGGCATCAGCAGCGTCTCCCACTGACTGACTTTTTTTTATTTTTTTGCAGTTGATGGTGAGTCATACTTGAAGAATAGTTGGTGCCCCTTGTGCAGCTAAGAGGCTCTCAGTGTGTCACTTGAGTCCTGCAGCAGCATTTTTCCTGCTGTATGATGGGAGATTTCTCTCCACTCAGATGAAACAAAACTATACAAATGCTTCTTTCTTTTAAGCCATGTGCTAATTTCTTCTATCACAGTCACATTAATGATGCCGGTTTATCCTGCAACAGCTGTGATCTTCCTGGTTCAGAAATATAAGCTGAATGAGCCTCGTCACTTTTTGTCTGTCTGAAGGCTGAGAACCTGCTCCTCGATGCAGACATGAACATCAAGATCGCTGATTTCGGGTTTAGTAACGAGTTCACTCTGGGAAACAAGCTGGACACGTTCTGCGGCTCTCCACCGTACGCAGCACCAGAGCTTTTCCAGGGGAAGAAGTATGACGGGCCAGAGGTGGACGTCTGGAGCCTGGGGGTTATCCTGTACACGCTGGTCAGTGGTTCGCTGCCCTTCGATGGACAGAACCTCAAGGTGGGACATGTCATGTGCATGTGACGATGATGGTGTTGTCACAGGGCCACTAATAATTAATTAATTTAAATGCACCATCCTCCTCAAACTGTTCTTTTGTGTGCTGTGGTTAATTACATTCCTCAGCTTTTCTATATCTGATTGAAAACACAACAAACATAACAAACACGGTTGCCACATCTAATGCACCTGCATGGATGTGACACGAGTCTGGGATGGTAGTTTGTTTTTTTTCCCAGCATCCTTGTTGTTGCTCCTCTCTCTACAGGAGTTGCGGGAGCGTGTTCTCAGAGGGAAGTACCGCATTCCTTTCTACATGTCCACAGACTGCGAGAACCTCCTGAAACGCTTCCTAGTGCTCAACCCAGCCAAGCGTGGTACACTCGAGGTGAGGGAGGACGCAGAAAATGTAAATATACCTCTTGGTTATTAATGCCCTCTCCCAGCACGACTGCATCATCGGAGAATGCCATCTATCCTCCCCCCTTCCTCCTCCCTGCCTATGCATCTCTCCACTGCATCATCTCCTGTGATACCCAAGGTGTTCTGTTTTCTGTGTGCAGGTCCACGTTCTTGTCCTCCTCTTGATGTTGTAAGCATGAGTGATGCAGGCTATTTCATTTTAGTTTTTACCAAAATCCTTTGTGTTCACTTCTCTTCCTACATCTTATTTGTGTTTTTAAGATCGAGAGACACTACACCTGTGCGATATAATTCCTTTTGCCTTTATAAATGCCAAAATATGTCGGGTTTGTTTTTTTGAGTGTACCATCTGGTTAAGGTTAACGTTGTTTTCTGTAGGAAAGTGATAAACACATAATCCTCAGAAGGTTTTCTATAATCATTTGCGATTTTTTTTCTTCTCTTTTTTTCTCCCCATTTTGGATTTGCAACTGCTGAGATGCTTTTGCCATTTAACCAAATATTCTAGCCTTTTAGATCGTATGTGGTTAATCAGTCAAGGAAAACTTAATGTTAATTTTTAATGACCAGTGAGCTGTTGTGGTCCAAAGTATCAAAAGTAGTTCTCACTGAGCAAAATGTGTCTCTTTAGTTTTTCTGATATCTTATTTGGATCCATTTTCACATTAATGATAATATAACTGTGTTTGGTCATAAAATAATGCCTTTTTTTTCTAAAGACAGCATATTTTCTAAGTACAGTAGTGTAAGCTAACCAGCTGCCTCTTCAGAGATGCATAGACATCAGCAAAAATGCAAAGACTGCAGCAACACTTCTGCCATTAAAAGCAGCAACATGAAAGTTGTGGGTTCTTTTGGAAAGTTTGAAAGATCATATTGTAACAAAAATGAATTTCCATTACTGCAGATTTGTCCAATATATGTTGATTTTGAAGTAACAAATGCATGAATTAGTCTTTTGTGTGTCCCCTAATGGGATGTTCCTATTTTTGCTACATTATGCAGGTAAATAAAGTGGTCCTCGTCCTAGACACTTACTTACCTAGACACTTATTTATCCATTTGAAGACATTTTTGTAGCTCGACTAACATTTTTGTTTAATTTGGCTTTACGGATAAACACAGCTGAGTGTCAGAACTGCGGCAGCTACGTCGGCGCACCATCAGGATAATTAGTTTGGCTCCATCCTGTTAAAAGCCCAGACAGCAGTTGATCAGCTGCAAATTAAAAGTGAAGTGAAGAAATGGTTCAGTTTTGTTGCTGCTGTGCAAGAGTGGAATTTTCATTTACCTGTATTATACCACATGTGGTCAGCTTTGCTTGATCATTTTAATTACTTTCATTGATATGCAAGATGTGCCAGTTAAAATACAAAGAACGGAAGCAAAATGTACTTACTTACTCATCTACTATAAACACCTCTAAACCACTAGTGTGTGTATGTGTATAACCAATGTAAAGTTTTTGTTTGCTGTAAACAAGTACTCACAAGTCCTGATCTTGTGCTTTTTTGATTTTACAGCAAATCATGAAGGATCGATGGATCAATGCAGGATTTGAAGAGGACGAGCTGAAGCCTTATATCGAACCAGAACTGGATATTACAGATCAGAAGAGAATAGGTAAAAACGGGCAAAATTATAATAACCAAACTGCATATTTTATTGCTTCGGTTATATATTTGAACGTTAATGGCTGTCAATACTGTGATAAATGCTGTTGTGTGATTTATGAAAAAAACAAAAACAAACTGGCCGATGAGAAGAAGACGGGTTAATGCAGGTAAAGTTGCAGCACCAGTGTGTGAGCAGTCTCATTATTTCACTGTTGAAAAGAAGAAGAAGAGATGAAATATGCTGATGAATAAATGAACACGAACAGAGCTGCTGGAAGCAGTTTGGAAAAAGAGGGAAGCCTCCGTCGTGCTACGGATGAAAGCTGTAAATGGAGGAGGGAGTTCTTGCATAACAGCAGCTGTAGCTGGCTGCACATGCACATGTCAGTGCAAACTTGCAGTCACCCAGAAAAAACAAATGTGGGGAGGGAAGGTGTGTGTGTGTGTGTGTGTGTGTGTGTGTGTGGGGGGGGGGGTATAGAGTGTTATGTGTGTATATGTATGTGTAGGTAGGTAGGTAGGTAGGTAATGTATGTGTGTGTGTTCA
>JBAMYA010005732.1:2500-18052 GCA_037176975.1 Arrhamphus sclerolepis | reverse complement strand
GCACCATGTCACAAAGCTCAGATCATCTCAAACTGGTTTCTGGAACATGACAATGAGTTCACTGGACTCCAGTGGTCCCCACAGTCACCAGATCTCAGTTCAACAGAGCAGCTTTGGGATGCGGAGGAACTGGAGATTCTCATCATAGATGTGCAGCCGACAGATCTGCAGCAACCTTTTTCTATGTGTATATATATATATATATACATATATATATATATATATATATATACATATATATATATACAGAAATTAATACTAGTGTTAAAAGATATTTTCTTTTTGTGTACATCTTTGTATTTATTATGTTTCAGACTGTGGTTTTGACATGTTTGAAAAGAATGAATAAATACGAAATATGAATACGACGCTTCAGCACCGAGAAGGACAGATGTATCAGCTGCTGCTGGTTACACCATCTACTGGCCATGGCCCAGTTGGACTGGGCCATGGCCAGTTGGACTGGGTATGATGTAATGCATACTGGTCTTTAAGTAATGGCAGGAAGTCAACTGAACTGTAATAAGCATTTATGGGTTCTGAAATGTCACTGGCCAATTACTAACTAATCAATAATGAAAATAACAGTCCACACTTAACGAGTGTGTATTGGGTTCTTTTTAATTATTTAAACAAACACTGATGATGGACGGACACCTAAAGGAACCTCTGTTAAGGTTCTAATTAGTTCAGTAACAGCTCAATCATTTTGAGCTAGCTAGTCTTGACCTAGTCTCCAAACATGAAAATGACTGTTAGTATGAAGGACTGGGGATACCCAGTGATGTAATGCCCTTGGTGAAGTCAGCATGCTGCCTTGTCAACAGGAGAGATGGTGCTGCAGCCCACTCATCCAATACTCATCCAGTACTCATCCAGTACTCTGAACTGGAACAGAGCAGCAACAACCTGGCTGTCCTCAATAAGATCTGGCACACAGGAAACGTCTCTGAGACTCGCTGCCAGGATGAAAGGCTGCACGGACGCTTTAAAAACCAATCACAGTATGATGGCTAAATGGCAGCGCCAACCCCCCCACCCCCACCCCCACCTGAAAAACAGACAGTAGACACAGCCTTGCCAACATGTATTCAGCTGCAAACTGATTAGCATTTGTTTTGCTCCTCAGTATTTGTTTAGCCCCATGCAGAGAACACATTCATCTATAAAAGGAGTCCTGTGTCACTCGCCCTCTCCTTCTTCCTCGTACCTGTACCCGAGGATAGCCTAGTAGGTGATTAACAGGATCTGAGACCGTGAAATACCACTTTCTTTGTGTCTCGGGCTCCCTAATACGATTATCTTTTTCATTTAAAACCTTAAACCTGTTAGTTTTGGAGGATTGGCTCTTGGTGCTTACCCATTCAGTACCTTTGTTGAGTTTAACTCTTTCCATTTGTGTTTTTGAGTAATCTCCGCCAGAAAAGCAGATTCTCGTTCTGAGTTTGTAGGCAATATTAGCGTAAATAAAGGACTGTGTCCGGACAGAGGACACAGAAAGCACTTCCCTGACCATAACTCCATGAACTTTAGCTGAACTTGTGTTCGGCAACAAACCGCTGAGGATGTTTAATCGCTATGTCACATCATGCTGTAAAAATACTCTAAATGCCAGGAAAATGTTAACACTTCCAGTGTGCTTTAGTCACCCAAACTTTAAACTTTAATGCTGAGACCCAACACCAGGTCTGCCTACAGCATTAGAGGAGCCCATGTCAGCCTGTGACATCACAGCCCGACGCTATCAGCGCCATTTCCTTCCAGCAAATGAGGCAAATTCAAACTTCACAAGTTTTCAGCCAAACTTCACAAACATGTCACCACATATTTGCATATTAACTCAACACACATATGCTCTCTAAATGCTTAATCTGAGTATCACAGCTAAAAGAGGATTATCACCATCATCGCTAAAAGTGAGGATTTCCTCCTGAAAGTGAGTCGCCCTCCCTCCCCCACCCTGTCCATCTCATGACAGGCTCCGTTTAAAAACCGCTAATGCTGTTACGCAATGGAATTACCCATTTTATATCAAATAAAAACTCAGATTCAAGCAACAGTCTGCAACAATGGTCGTCTTTCATCCCCAGAAACACAACAACATTGTGTTTCTCTACAATGCCTTCTTGTGTGAAAAGACATTGTAGCCACTTGGATTTGGCAGAAGGAAAAGAAGAAAAAAGAGAGGGCAGATCTGTTGTATTTTTAATGATATGGTTCACTCAAAGGGAGAAATTAATGATATAGTTTATGCACATGTTCCTAAGAAAGCTAAAAATAAATACAACCACATGTGGGATGGCACCACTGTACTTTACTGTAACATCCTCAGAATGATGCAAGAGCGCCTCTTTTTAGGTCAAATTAACTTTGGTGAAGACTGAAGTTTGTTTATTAGAAACAGAAAAAAGAGGGTTTTTTTAAGCTTTGTGTGTGTGTGTGCGCACGTGTGTGTGTGTGTGTGTGTGTGTGAGGGAGTCCTGTGTCCTTGCTGGTGGTTACACCAGCGGCGAGCTGCAGGGGCATGACAGCTTGCAGGTTGGCAGTTTGGTGTCAGCTCCTTATTCATGGCCCAGCTGAGATGAGGGCATGGTGAGGAGGTGGGGGTGGGGGGTGGGGGGTGGCAGACAATACAGGACAGAGACCTAAATCAGGCCTTGGGGAAGGCAGATCTGCAGTGTTGGTGTGCTTTCATCAACAGCCTAGAATAGACGGATGCCAGGCCTGAGAGCGTGAAGGTTAGCTGAATGATGATGTCAGAGAAGTCTACCACAACAGGCCGTTTAAAACAACTAACCCATTCTCAGTCATGTCAAAAAGTAAGTACACCTTCTGTCAATAAGCAAGATTTCCAATAGTACACGTTTTATTAAGTTAAAACATTGTTCCAACAAAGAAATAATCTACCAAACACAAATTTCTTACAACGTGGATGGTGAAACTAACCTGTTAGAGGGAACAGAACTGTGAAGAGAGCAGCTCTGGCTGTTTTTTAAGTAGCTGCTAACCACCAATTCTTAGGAAACCAGCAAAGATGAAGCCTTGTACATGTATTACATTATTTACATATTGTGATTTATAATAAGGATTAACAGCATCCTGCTTCCACCTCAGTGAGTACAGAAACTTTCTGATTGCTCAGTGTGATTGGAAGCATTGATTGACTGCACCCAGATTCCCACTGATGCTCTTTGAATGACTCTTTCTTAGCTCGGAGAAAACATGATTAAACTGAGAGGCAACTGTCTGAACGGCTTTTATACCCCATCAGCAGTCAGTCCTAGCTACAATACACCTACACTCCACTACCTGTCAGTCTTCCTAGACTATAGCAGTCATTAAATATTCTAATTCTGCATTCACTCACTCTGCAATTTCTCCCACATCAACTATATTAGACTCTTCTGCAGAAAGATACACACAGATTTATGGTGATTTCAGTAAAAGCGCTAACTTCAAACCTGATTCAGAAGCAGAAACTGAGAGTTTCTGATCTCAGTGTTTGTCGACTCTGAGTTAGTTTTTTTTTCAGTAAAAGTTTGCTGAAACGGGCCCTGGGTACGACGTCAGACCGACGGCTGAGCAGACGACAGCTGGGATAGGCTGCAGGCGCCCTGCCTCAGCGAGATAACCTGGGAAACCTTTACCATGTGAATGCGGGTTTGGAGATTGTGCTGATTACATGGGACCAGATGAAAACTAGCCATTGAGCCACTTCATACTTCCAAAGTTTGTCAAATAAAACAAAATAAGATAGACCATGCTTCATCTCCAAGTCTGTGTCTCTCTGATCATCTCCAACATACCAGCTGTTCCTCAGACAAAGCTCCCGCGTCTCTAATACTCAAACTAACGTGCTTCTTGGTGTCGGTCTTGGAATCAAACCATCTCTTCTTTTTAACTTCTTCAAGATCTTTGCTCTGAACTTTAAGATCTTTTAGGGAAGGCTCCACATCCAGTCAGCTTTTTAAAGAGAGAGTAGAGATGAGTCTGGTAACCACGTGAACAGTTTCAGACTGACTGAATGTGGAACACAGTGCCAAGAAAAAGGATATGAACTTTGGAATTTACTGGATTAAAATGTGTTTTGATAAAAGTTAAAATAATACACAAACACATTGTTCTAAAGCTGTTAGCACACAGACAGTTACTATCTGAATCATGGAAGAGGTCCAGCTAGATCCAGTTAACCTTCACAGTGCTGGTGTAAAAGTAAGTGAACCCACAGTGACAGCGAGTCAGTAGTTTTCACATCAGGAGACCTTTTCATTTTTGAAAGGCACGCATACATTTTAAGCCACACCACTGGTTTATATGTCACCTTTCTAGTTCAGGGACCACTGAAGACGCTTTATCCCACTGCTACACACATTAACTACATCAGTTTATTTATTGGACCAAATTATTCTGATAATTACTTCTATGAATCAAATTAAATTGTAGTTTATGTAAATGATGGACCATGTCTCTGAAGAACTACGAGCAACAGTTGTAGCTGTTTAGGTGTCAATCAGTCCAAAAATAAGCAGATTTTCCACAAAAGGAGACAGTTCAGTACTGTGGTCACTCTTCCTAGAAGTGGGCGTCCAGCCAAGATGACTCTGAAGAGTCAAAACAGAATCAGCACTGAGGTGAAGAAGTCATGAGTGACGGCTGCAGAATGAAAGCCTTAACTCCACCGTACCGAAGCCGTGAACAGGCACGGTGTCAATGAAAGAACAAAGAAGGAGCTGCACGCCAAGAGTCCTCGCTGATCCAGAGCGTAGCTAATGTTCCTTAGAGGAAGAATTCTTTAGTCTGTGTATGACACAATCAGAGCCCAGCTCACCATCAAAACATCATCACACCAGTGAAGCATGGTGGAGAGAGCTTCATGATCTGGGCTTGTTTCACTGCCTCAGGCCACCAAAGGATGAATTCCCAGGATGATCTGAATATCCTACTGTCATCAACTAACTGCTTCTAACCTTCACCAGCTGAAGTTCAGACAACATTGGGTGATGCAGCAGGACGATGACCTTATGTACGTAAGTAAATCCACCACGGATCTGGCTTCAGAGAAGAAAATCCACATTTTGTAGTGGCCCAGACAGAGCCAAGACCTTAACCCACAGAGAGCTGTTCACACCAGACATCCACAAATGTGTCTAAACTGAAGCAGTTCTGCACAGAAGAATTGTCCAAAGGTCCTCCTGGAAGTTGTGCTGGTGTGATCCAGAGCTGCTGGAAGTCATGTCTGCCATGACGTCCAGAGATTCCCCGACTTTATCCTCCATCACTGTGAATGTGTCATGTGTGTTTTCAGTTAAGTTACGAGAAATGATGACTGTTTTTTGGTTTTTCTACTTCTGACTTAGATGACAATCAGATCACATTTTACGGCATATCAACGCAGAAAACCAGTTAATTCCAATCCACAATTCTAAAGCTGTATGAAAGAAATCTACACACACCTTCGTAAGTGCAGCTTGTTTGGATGTTTTTCAGTTCAATTCATTTCAATTTCTAAAGCGTCTATTTACAACACAGTTGTCTCTTGGCTCTTCTGAGAAAGCCAGATCACCTGAGCACATGGCAAAGCCAACCTGGACCACCTGGATCAGTTCTAGGGGGACCCTCCTGCTGACAGCCCACTAGGTGAAGGAAGACATGAGGAGGGAGACAGGACAGAGAGGATGAAGGACAGAGACAGGAGAGGGAAAATACATATAATGTGGTATAAAAATGTCCAAATATCTGGTATGAATCCATAAATTTGTGGTGGCTGGGGGGGTCAGGCTGCAGGTCGCCAGCAGGCATCCCACAGTGGCATCCATCTTTCTTACACATACAGCTGCACAGACTTTGACGTATCTGGCCCCAGGTGCCTTTTTTATGTTGTGAAAAATAAAACCTCGGAATTGAAAGTTTTTTTCTTAGATGACTGTAGATGTGTTAAAATAGTATATGCTCCTTGAAAACAACTTAACACAAAAACAACTCTGGATTTGACAGGCTCCAGCATGAAAGAATGACAACAAAAGGAACTTTCAAACACCAGAACTGGAAGCAAAAACGCGATAAGCCTTCTTCCTAAAATACTCCAGCAGAGCCGCACCTCTCCAGCACATTGTTCCCAGTCTCCTTGGATCTGTGACCCTAGTGGGTGTGCACTTGGCTGCATCCCTCAGAACTGTGCACGTACAGAGGTTTCTGAGGCCTGACAGCCCATCACGTTCAGCAAGCAGCAGTGCTCTGCACAGTGTTTATCTGTGTGACATCAGTGTGTCCAGCGGAGGGGCCGTCTCTCTTCCTGAGGAAGTGTGTTGTCGTGGGGACGGTGTCGCAAATCTTTCCAATCAGCCTCTCTGCAGGCTACCGTTTGACCCGGGGAAAGAATTTGGAGGCATGCTTTTTGCTGAGAAAAAAACAGCCTGAGGGATCTCAGGCCATATTTCACCCACAGTGACCCTCTGTGTTAGACACTTCAGGTAGGACTGTGACTCAGCAGCGAGCGGCGTGTCCATACGAGGAGTTATGTGGCCTCTGGACACTTGGAATCCATCAGAAAAACCCTCTTCATCTCTGCAGACACTATAGTTTTGTGCAATTACAGTGTGACCCACTAAAGCAGGAAGAAATGAATGATTGAAACACGAGAACATCTGTTCAAAATTATTGCAGCATTCTTTTTTTTCTTTTAATTATTAACCTTTATTCAACCAGGTTAGTCCCATTAGCTGAGTTTCCACTAGCGGGTGTAAAACTAGATTTTTAACAGAACCGACCTCCTCCTCAGTTCTTTCTCCACCATTGACTGTACAAACTATGGACCAGCTACCAGGTCATGTGGGTCATAGTTTTATCTGCTATGGTAGAAAAAAATTCGCCCCGAACAGTTGTCATGGATGTAAAATGGTACCACACAATGTTTTTTTTGTACTGGGCTGTAAATATGTTTAATTCTGCTGCAAAGTTGGACCTTTTAACATGGAGGTCAATGGAGATTTGCTCTGTTTGGGAGCCAGCACCTAGTGGTCAGTGGAGGAACTGCAACAAAACCTACTTCCTGGATGAGCTTCAAACCAGAAGTGGGATGGTTGCTGATTGGTTCAAACTTATGGTGACAGAGCTGGTAGCATGTAAGCAGTCTAGCGCACTGCTTCAGCTCTTTGAACATTTAAAAAAAAAAAAAAAAAAAAGGAGTCAACTAAAGCGAAGAAATACCAGCAGAAAAACAAACTAAAATGATGCTAAAAATATTGGAGAAGCTAACAATGATTGTAGCGTTTCCGTTTGCCGTGTGTATAACGATAATGGTGGCGCTGAATGTCCACACAGTGGACGTTTGGCGGCTGAATGACGACATCTCCTGTCCACAGCGTAGCCAATCAGAGTACCTGTCTTACGACAGGGACGTTTATTCGGTTTCTCAGAGCTGGTGGAAACGCATTGTAGAAATATTTTTCTTTTTATCAGACAAGTAGGTCGTTTGATGATACAATTAAACAACCGTAGACAAAATGAACGTGATCGAGCTGCTGGAAACGCAGTTATTGAGCTCAACAAGAGACCTGGGCCACATACGTACTCACAATTTAGAGTCACCAATTAACCTAACGTGCATGTTTTTGGACTGTGGGAAGAAGCTGGAATACCCGGAGAGAACGCACAAAACTCCACACACAAAGACCCCTGCTGGGAATTGAACCAGAAACCTTCTTGCTCTGAGGCAAAAGTGATAACCACCAAGCTGCCGTACAGAGAAGAGCTGATCACCATGTTGGAGCAACACAGAGCAACAACAGGCACTGAGTCAGTTAGCTCATGTGAAGGTTTAAAAAAACAACAAAACTCCCTCTTGCATTAAACTTTTTAGCATATTCTGTGGCAAATGTTTTGCTCTTGTGAATATAAGTTCAAACACAATAAGCATGTGGGCTGCACAGATATTCCCTCTGAACTGCTTCAGTCTGAAACTGATTACAGTCAGACTCCACTGGTGGAGGAATCAAAGGCAGGACGGGTTGGAGAAAAGGGTGGGTGGCTGGGTGTGCTCACTGTTTATTCTCCCACAAACACAGTCTGCAACATCGTGATCTGGTTCTGATTAATTTCAAGAAGAAGCCCCGGCAAAAAAATAAAATAAAATAAAAATCTGTCCTCCAAGTTTAATGCAGCGTGAGTGTTTCAAGTATATGAAAAAATAATACAAATTAAAAATTCTGTAAATACAGCATAGCTAATAGCTAATTAATGCAAAACGCAGCCACTGATGTTTGTGAGGGTAATTATGTCAATGGATTTATATTCCATTGTGTAATAAGGCTTAGCTCAGTTCAGCTCACCATGTAGCGATTTGACGTCATGCGTTTTTCTTCATCTGACAGTGGAATGTGGAGGGAAACTGATGCTTTCATGCAGGAGGAATACTAAACACAAAGAGCAGTTATTAAGCATGCTAATCTGCAAGGCTGCCCAGTAACGTAGTCTTCACCTGCACTGCTCCCAGCCCGTGCTGTTTTTCTCAGCCTGCCAAACTGGCTTCATGGTAATTAGTGTCTGTCAAAGTCCTGGGCGCGCTGGAGATGACAGTGGCATGGTTTATCAGCGAGGAACTCACTGATCAAAGGGTTAGCAGCTCTGGCTTTCTGCTAATCAGATGTGGACCTCTGCATGCCTGCTGCTCGGCACTACGGAGGGGACGGTGGTAAACAATCCAGCAGCCGCCACAACGCATTCCAACTCACGCCTCATCAAAGAAAGTCCAACAAACCAAGAGAGTTAGAGCAAACGCCAGTCAGGCTCACTACAATGCAGCTATCACGATGAAAGTAGAAAACTGCCATGTGTACATGTAAAAATGATTGGTCAGGGTTATCTCAAGGGCTCTGTCGCTGCGCTGGTATGAAACACACAAACAGAAATCACAGAGCGGCTCCTTTAAGCCATGTGTCAAACACATATCCACTTCATTCCATCCCATTTCATGCCTCGGCTTCAACGTCTCACACTGGCAGATGTCAGTAGCTTTCACACGTTTCTGGCTGGCCTCATCTGCCAGCGTCCTTCTGCCTTCCCTGCGTCACCTCTGCTCTGACATCACCATGCAACATCACGCGAAGACCTCAGAGGGGATCCCTGTAGCCGGGTAAACATTAGATGACTTTCAAAGGCTCCAGCTGCAGCAACCAAACACCAGACAGTTTTTCTGTGTCGATGCAGAAGCCTGACAGAGCCAGGACACGCTCTTAGCTGATCAGCATGCACACATGCAGCTACAAACAAATACGAGGCTTTTTCGGCCACTCCTGGAATGGAAACACTATGATTCATTTCACAGCCGTGGCGGGCCCCTTCAGTTTTGCTGACCAACCCTTTCCTCTCACTGCTGGAAGGAATTAATGAGCTGCTTCCCTTCTTAATACGCTCCCCATCCCAGCGTACTCCGCACCCTCCTCCCTCCTCGGGGCATCCAGCACCGTCTCATGTTCCCACACCATCCCATTCTCAGGGATGTGTGAAACACCAACCACATGACACACATGCACCCACGCACACACACGCTGCTGACACTTATCTGTGAAAAAAGCCACGCCGGCCCGGACCACAGGTTTGTGCTGCATTTGTTTTTTAAACTCCTGAGCTCCAGTTGCGTGCAGATCTTACTGAGAATGAGAAAATGTCTCTTTCCTGACATTTACGAACAGCTTTTGATGGAAGCTCAATGAGCTATGAAAGGTGAGAAGAAACAGATCACTCCTGGGCACTGTTGACAGAACCTCCGTAAATACCACAAACAAACACCGCCTCAAACAATCACACAAATGTCGCTCAAGCTCACTTTTAGGAGCAGCACGGAAATAACGCAGTAATAATGCAAATCTGGAACTTCAACAGCCAGGTTAAAGCTTTGCAATCTTACGGCTAGCTCACCCCTAACCTCACAGTAAACATATCAGTAAGAGTGACGGTAAGTTTAAAGTTGGGAGTATTTTATAATGGTTTATACTGGTATGATGAGTGGTATGTGACGTGTTTTGGTAAAATAGCACATTAACACAACCACGTCTTTAGAGTTTACATTTTAGGGGGGTGGAGTCAGCCACCTGACTCAACTCCACCCCCTCCTCTGTGGGCGGCGCTTTAGGACTGAGCTATCTGGATATTTGTTCCTTAGGTGAACATTTGGTATTTCATTTATGTGTCTAAGTTTATTCTTTTCCCTTTCACAGACAGCCCCTTCATTTACTGGTGGTCATGTGACATCACCTGCAGCGATGCTTCAAGTAATTTTAGCCGTTACAGGGAGGACGGCAAGCTGGAGACCACATCTATCTTTGTGACACACTTTAAGTGAGGTCACATGTTGGCAGATAAACTCCTCTTCATAACATTTATTCATAGAAAATATATATATATTTTACATCAAGCGCGCTTCGTTTGGTCCCTCACACACTGATAACTTAGTCTACCTGCTGAAGCACACTTGCTTGTCACGTGTGTGTGGGTCTCCATCATCCATTGTGTACATGTCATACAGAGCAGAATCAGCCCTGTTGTGCTCCTTCTGAAACCGGCGTAACCTCTCATGCACACGTTGGAGGCAACAACACTGTTGTTGCCAACTGGCTTTGAATGACGTCAAGCGTTGCCAAATTGAATTGTGGGTTGGTAACATCGTGTTGGAAGGATTGCGCCCATCAGAAGCTCAGAGAAGTTATGTCACACTCCCTCCAGATTTCTGTTGCTGCTGATATCTGTCTCTCTTTCATCTCTGCTCCTGTCTCACTGTCAGATCTACCAGCACCGTTTCTGAGCTACGAGGGAACATTTTTACCTCCACTGACCATCTTTGGTCTGAGACAGCCAAAAACATGGTGTGAGCCCAACAACAGATGAAAACAAATTTGGGGAATCTGGATTATTCTACTCTGATCTGGGTCAGTGATGTCACAGAACTCAGCAGATCTGAACGGCTCCCTGAATGAGACATTTTCAGATTCAGACCACCTTAAACACAGAGATAGAGCTCAGACTTTAAACACGCAAATGAATGGTTTCAGAAGCTGAATATTTTGTCCCCTTTAAAGTCACTGAGCCATTTCAAACAGTCATATAAACTTATGTCTGAGTGAAGAGCATAGAAGTGCTTATTTATAATATAATAATATTCCCTTGCATAAACTGTTTGCTCTTTATGTGCACTATATTTATCTTAATTTTCTATCTTTAACTTGTCCGTGTCATTACATATAACTGCTCTGTGTGCCTTCAATTGCCCCCCAGGGATGAATAAAGTTAATTAAATTGAACTGAATTGAATTATTTGCACCATCCAGCCTTGTAGAGCATTGAATGCAACTATTACTGAGTAGGGCTGGACGATATGACCTCAAATCAATATCAAAAAGTGCTACATGTTACCTTGATTACATTACAATTATTAGAGTTTTGTCTTTTCTTTTCTTCTTTTTTTTTGCCCTCATAGGTCACATGCTCAATTTTCCAATGAGGAGTACAAATCTTTGGGATTGTTAATAAGTACTCATGGTCATTTATTGAATATTTCAAACAATGGAAATTATTTATATGATCATCTTGTAGGTTCTGATTGTCTGTTTTGATTAAATCTTAATTAATTGCCCAGCCCAGTTGCAGGGAGCTTTAATCCAATGTTCACTGTCAGATCACAAATCATATCATTTACCTTCTTTTTCTATTCTTCAAGCATGGAGTGAAGGAAAAGAGAGGTCATCATGCAAACATGCTGCAGGTGTGACAAAGTGACAGCACACACACATCAAAGCAGCCTAAACTTGGCACCATTTGCCTCAGAGACGCAGCTCCGCTTCCATCGCCATTTGGTCCTCCTCCGCAGAGGTGCTGCGAACCGGACCGAGCGGTGTCACCGTGTCGTTACGGCATGATTGATGGTCCCTGGCAGGATGCTGGCCTCGCTGGGTCCCTGGCAGGTTTGCTATCGCAGCTCGCGAGGCTGTGGCCCCCGAAGCGCGCAGCACAGATGTGCGGAGGAATGCCGAATTCCCGTCATAACATCTGTCCGTTTAAGGTTTCACCAAGAAAGCAACACACGACAGTCTGGAATTAAAGTTATTAGACCGTAAACAGATCAATAGAGGTCCTTGGTTGAATTCGGCGTCTAATATTCAGACTGTTTTTCAAAGACAGATCTAATAAGTCTGACTGCAAACTGCCCACGACCACAACACGCTGTCTCCGTGGAGGATAAAACAGAGCAAAACAATCCCACAAGTTAAAATCAAATATCAGTAACTGTCGTCTGGAGTAATACAACAACACCCCCGAATAAAAGCCACGACTACAATTTTTCGTTTCAGCCTGCAATTAAGGCTCGTCTCGCTACAGATATCTGAGTCTGAGCGAGGATGTCTAAAAACTGCGTAATGTGAGAGGAGCCTGGCCTCTCCTCCGCGGCTAGCCGGGCTAGCTCCATCAGCAATCTTTAACCTTCAGCTGAGAGGAGCGCGTCCGCAAACCACAGCACACGTTTCAACTTTGAAACAAAAATATATACATTTATAAACGGGCAGCATCCTGCCGCTGCTTCACCTTCTGCCGTCTGCTCGCAGCCACGCACAGCTGGACGGAGATCCGGGCAGCAGCTGGAAGTTGAGGGACCTTTTGGAAATGTTGTAGGCTGAGTAGATGCGACTCTGAGCCGCTGTCTGCCCCCTCACAGCGGCTGCAGCTCGCCTCCTCAGCTGCTTCATGTGTCATGACTTAAGAAAAATAAACACACGCGCGCGCGCACACAGACTCAAATACCCGAATGTTAAAGCGCTTTTACCTGGAAACGTGTGGTCGCGTTGCCGCCTGGTCCCCGGCGCTCACCGCCGCTGCTCAGGACTGACTGAGTGGATCTGTGAGGGAACAGCCCTCTGGATCAGGGAGGGAACAACTCTTTGGGTCAGGGATGGAACGGCCATCTGGATCAGGGAGGGAACAACTCTCTGGATCAGGGAGGGAACAGCTCTCTGGATCAGGGATGGAACAACTCTCTGGATCAGGGACGGAACAGCCATCTGGATCAGAGAGAGAACAACTCTCTAGATTGGGGAGGGAACAGCCATCTGGATCAGAGAGAGAACAACTCTCTGGATTGGAGTGGGAACAACTCTCCGGATCAGGGAGGGAACAACTCTCTGGATCAGAGAGGGAACAACCCTCTGGATCAGGGAAGGAACAACTCTCTGGATTGGGGAGGGAACAGCCATCTGGATCAGGGAGGGAACAACTCTCTGGATCAGAGAGGGAACAACTCTCTGGGTCGGGGAGGGAACAACTCTCTGGATCGGGGAGGGAACCATCCTCTGGATCAGGGAAGGAACAGCCCTCTGGATAAGAGAGGGATCAACTCTCTGGATCAAGGAGGGAACAGCCCTCTGGATCAGGGAGGGAACAACTCTCTGGATCAAGGAGGGAACAGCCCTCTGGATCAGGGAGGGAACAGCCCTCTGGATCAGGGAGGGAACAACCTTCTGTATCAGTCAGGGAGCAGCCCTCTGGATCAGTTGAAACTCTTCTCTAACTAGGAGGCAACTGGATTCTGCTTAGCGATAAGGTCACTTCAGCTCAGCACTTCAAAATCAAATCACAGATACTGTTTCCATCCCTACATATCACAAACACGAACATCCTGCTGAATTGGCAATGCGATTATTGATGACTTTGACATCAAAATGACAAAATATCACCAATCAAAAATGAAAACACTCTTCTAAATCACCTTAGCCTGCAGAATGGAGTTTTTTTACCTGAAGTTAACAGCTCACATTATAATACTATATTTTTGTGGGACCTTTTATAGCACGTGTCAAACTCATGGCATATGGGCCAAATCCGGTCCGCCACCTCTTTTTACTCGGCCCACAAAAGCATGCAAAAGATTTTCAATGCGAATGCCCTTTTGATTCAGTTCGAACAACAAAAAGTGGAATGACTGAGGTGGAGAGCAGTTGGTTGATGTTAAAGAGTCATGACTTAGCAAATGTTTGAAAAAGAGTTTATAGAATTTCTTTTGGTCAAAACTCATGATTTCTGTAAAATTGACTCTTCTTTTATGTCAGAAACTTTTGATTCTTGAAAAAAAGGTTGAAATTAAACAAAACTTTCAATTTTACAGCTGTTGTAGTTTTATGTCAAAATGTAGAAAACATGTGTGATATATAAATTTTTGATTTTGATTCAAGTCTCAATTCTATGAAAAAAGTCATGAAATTAGCATTTTTGATTAACAATTTCATCTTTTTTATGAAAAAAATGAGATTTCACAGCAAAATTTTGATTTATTTTTAAAAGTACATTTCTTGAAATTTGCAATTATACAAGAAATATTTGGGATTTTAGTACAACAGCCTCAATTTTGTGATTTTGTGTCAAACATCCTCTTTCTTTTCATGACCGAGTCCAGGAATTAGCGAGATATCTGACAACATAGCTAGATGAGAAAGTAAAGAATAGCTGTCCCTTTGACGGTAACCATGGTGATAAAGTGGCCCAGGATGGAATAAAGATTGGCACCCCTGACTTACCGCTTTGCCATCATTGTTTTGACGAGCTTATAGAATATTTCAATATTCATTTGTGTCCAGAATTGTACTGATTCTTCAACCAGATCCTGAATTGATGATGGGACAGTTGGACTCCAGCCATATCTCTTCCTCAAAGAAGATTCAAACCCTCCAGCTTCTAATGTGTTATAATAAAGTTTTCGCCATCTCCTCCGTTGTTTTGTTTGCTTCATACAGACCAACGTCACTGCCCTCTGAAACAGAGCGATGTCCATCCCATAATTATAGGATGTTTCTTCTGACATGGTTGATGAAGGAATGAGAAACTACTCGCTGCATCAATAAGTTGCTGCAACTAAGTAAGTTGTTACTTTTCCAAAAGGAGGCTTTTTGTTTTGTGAAATACAAGTTTATTTATCAAACAAACAATTAGTCATAATGATCCGAGCTTGCACCGTTGCATCCTCTGTCAGAAGTGACTTTAACTCTGACTAAAGCCCTTTTGTTTTGAAGAAATTGTCCACTTGTACTACTGACATTATCATTAATATAATGCAGGAGTTAATCTAACCCTTTTTGCTTGTTTTTGTGGATTTACCTTCCACTCCTCTGGCTTCCAGCACTTCAGAGCTAGATTTACTTTTCCAAGTACAGAAGACCTGAGGATCCTGAAGCCTGTATAATATTGACACAGGTGTTGCATGTAACTGTGTTCATGGGAGCATCAGGGAGGCTGGTGGGCTTCTGTTGCTCCCAGCTGACCACTGAACCCGCTGTCCAACCTGTTTGTAGAGGCTGTCCAGTCCAGTCTGACTGACCACAGCTGTTAACAGCTTTGTTCCTAACAATAATGGTCATGTTTACATAAACTCTGCTTCACTTTTAATCACCTACTAAATGACTGAGTCTTTTCCTGCACCATTGTTCCAGCTGTTGACTCTACATGCTCTTTATATGACAGAAAAACATCCATAAAGACTAAATTAAGACCAAGTGGCTTAAGTATAATAGTTAATAA
>JBAMYA010005701.1:0-18057 GCA_037176975.1 Arrhamphus sclerolepis | reverse complement strand
CATCCATCCATCCATCCATGCATCCATCCATCCATCCATCCATCCATCCATGCATCCATCCATCCATCCATCCATGCATCCATCCATCCATCCATCCATCCATCCATGCATCCATCCATCCATCCATCCATGCTTTCTTGGGGAGCACTGGTAGGAGGGTGAGGGAGGGATTTGCTCTCTGTTTGTAGATGTCTTGTTAAAATATCAACAAAAGTGATGCCGTCCACGTATTGAATTCCATCCCTTTGACTGACTATGTTATAAGGTGAATGGCTTAGAGAAATTACTACAAAAAAAACCAAAAAAAAAAACCTGTAAACTTAAAAAAAATTAAATAAATTATTTTACAGCCAACATCTGCATCTTTTACAGCCAACACTTTCCGCTTAAGTTGCATTTAAATCGATTTATTCAACTGTATTATTAAAATATTTTAAAATGATCAACAATTTATTTCCCCGTGTTAGATTCCACTATATCTAAGCTCTCACAAGTAACAGTATTGGTTTTGTTTTATATTATGAAGCCCATGAGATATATTTATGGAATACAAGATTTTTTTCTCATTAAAAGTGAAACAATATTGATGGTTAATTATACTGTTATCATAACTTACTTAAACTTATAACTTTCAAAAAGAATGACTGCCAGTTGCAGTGTGAGCAGATTAAAGAAATATGTGCTGTGGACTCATTACCAAGGCAACTTTTAAAATAGATCAAATGTGCAGTAAATGTCAGGAAAGTGTTACTTTTAAGGTCATGCAAAGTCTTTTCTTTCATTTTTTTCATAGTCACAGGTTGAGAAAGGTACTGTGGTACAAAACATTGCTTCATTAAAGAGAAACAGGTGAGGAATTAGCTATTACTTTACCATTACTTTATCATTCAATTTCATTAGTGGAGTTCAAGAACACAAATAGTTTGTTAATGGTCAGAGTGTGACCGTTACCTCTCTACCCACAGCAGTGTGGACATGAGGCAGTCCTTTCAGAGAGCTTTGTGCATCTCTCTCCTCAAGATGACCGTGTTCCCTTTTGGATGGACAACAAATGCTGGAAAACACTAATAGTAAGTTGGAAACAATATCCTCCCAAAAAGCTGCTTCAAAGCATTTTGCTCATGAGATGATAAAAAAAGAAGAAGAAAAAAAAACTTTCTCGTTTGTATTTTTATTTACTTTCTTGAAGAGTGAAGGACAATAAAAGGAGAGATTTGTTGCTCCAGGCAATCCACAGAGAGAATCTGGGATCTGGCCAGCCATTATAGCCAGACAGACACACTTTTGTGAGTATTACTTCTTCATAGGTGAGTTAAGGAAGGAATCAGTTTTGATGTTAAAAGTCAGATCAAATCTAAAAAGGACAGTGCCTGAGATGCATTACCTGGAGAGACAGTAATGTAATTATAGATGTCTGGATATGACACACCTGGTCACTTACAGGATCATTCATTCACTTTGATGAAGGCAGATCAGACTGACATTCCTCCATCAGAATAAATGAAAGCTTTTACATGTAACGCTGCTGAATCATTGCTCTGCACTGACATTATATAATTACTTATCTGACAGACCTTATTATTTGGGCACCAAATGGCCACAAAGCACCACTATGATCTTATGTAATATCTTTATATCAACAAACACTACAAAGGTTGCATTAATCACCAGTTACATTGATAGCCTTATAGATCAGACACACATCTAGAGAGATGTAGGGTCTGACAAATGAACCATATGCCTTCCTCATCCAGGATGTGTCACCAACGGCTGCTTCTCAAACAGCCTCTGCACACAGCTGGTTAGCACGACACCCAATCATAGAAATGAGCAAGGTGACGTATTCAGAAGAACAAAAGTTGACGGCATGGTGTTGTGGAGGAGAGACACACCAATGCAATGCAAATGTAGTCCAATGATTGTTTCTGGAAACAATATCTTTGAAAATGTAATCACGTGTAGCACAGTTAGCTACAGATAACGTTAGATAGCTATGTATAATCATGTTCAGATTACTTCGTGAATACCTTCCTTTATCGTTTCAGCAAATTCACCAGATGTCTCTTAGCATTTGTGAATGAGATGGGCTTCATCCACCAGAGGCCCTAAGAGATTTTCACAAAGTTCATCTTTTGCTACTATCTTACTTGTTTACCATCCAGACTACAATGTCTCAGCTCTGTAGCGTAGCGTTAGCGTTAAGCCCACCCAGAGACTCTGCAAGTATAGATTGATCTGATTGGCTAACCATGAATTCTGGGCATAGCTAATGAGCTCCAGTGGAGAAGAACTAGTCAGACCTGCGAAGCAAATTCAAATTTGCAAGCAGTATGTCTAGATTTCTAGGTACCAAAAATGAGCAGGGACATGACACAAGGGCATGCTGCTTTTATCTTGTTAGGTTGAAAAGCTCAAACTCTGTTTTTCCCCATCTAGCGTTTTTATTCCCTTGGCACAATCAAAGAGAATGAAAAAAAAAAAAGTACAAACTATTATTAAACTGCAAAAAACCTTTTCAGCTTGGCAATATTCTTCAATGCGATGAATCAAATGGATATGGGACGACTCCCTGATGTCCAGTGAAGAGACTGATGTTCAGCTAGATCATCCAAACCTATGCATTTACGAGAAAATGGCTTTTGAATAGCTGTCCACTGCAGTGACCAGAATGCACAGAATTAAATGCAGAATGTGTAAATAAGTTAAGTATTGTGGAATATTTACCATAACAACGCAGGAATTTGATATATAACTGTGATATTTACAAATGACAAAATAGATATATTCATTTTTCATAAATGTTTAACTCTCATAAGATTTGGAAATTTAATATAAGTTGGATCTCATAATGTAATTCATAATAATTTGCACACAATCTCTATTTTCAGACTGCCACTGAGATCTCGCTAAAGAATATGATTAATAAGCTCACGTCTATGCCCTTTATCTTCGCTCTTTTTTCTCTAGCATGCACAAAGAAATTCAATAAAAAAGTAAAATTCTGCCAAGTTTAAGAGGCAGCATTCATTCTCCAATGTCCCCAACAAACTAAACATTCTGATGGATCTTCAGAAATCTCTGGGTGGCTGCTGTTGGTGGCTCACAGTGGCTGCAACATTCTTTTGTCTTCTCAGTTCTCTCTGAGGGATCATCATACTTCACTATCCTCTTCTTGAAGATTTTATGTGTTTACTGTCTGCACTATTGTGTGTGTTAAAATGGGACCCCTATGTGGCCTTGCTAAAAGATAGCATGGTTTTCTTTTTGACCTCTCTTGTATCCTTCCCTCGGGGGCTAATGATCCAATCAGAGAATAAGCCTATTTCCAGACTCTGCCCTTGGGAGCAAGAGAGATCCAATCGGATAAAGATTCATCTTAGATCAGAATCAGTGAGAGGGAGGGTTGGGTAGATGGATAAGAAACCATACCGACAGTCAGCCATCGAAAGAAACACAGAAGGAATGGACCAAAGTATATACAATCTTTGCACAAGTGTCTCTGCAAAGAGAAATCTTTATTTTTATTTTTTTGCAATAAGTGAATAATTCATACTACTTCCTCTAAATACATTCAGAATACGTGAGCTTAACTATTGAGATTAACAGTGAATCCCCCTGTGATGATGCAACACAAGCAGGATAGCCCACCCTTTTAAATGGCATAGATAAGGAACACTTTATCTTTATTAAAAAGAAGTTGACTAAAAACACAATATTGCAATCTGTGGCAGACCAGGCAGTTATAACACATTAATTATTCTTCAATTCATGCTTTAAATCTTGCTTATTTTATCAGTGGCATTGGGTGACCTTACAACAGTTGCTATATTTATCCTCTCTTTTCCTTTTTCTTTTTTTAAAATTCAACATTTCCTCCACCGTAAACATGTCATGTTTCGTTCTTATTATATGCAGCAGGTTGCACATATAGTATTTGGGTGGGCTGTAGGTTCATATTGTTGCATATTTGCTGTCATTCCCATCTCAGTGTGTTGCTGTTGACTCAGTCCAATTTTTACTCATAGTGACAGACAACTATGTACACAAACACACAGAACCAAAGACAAAGTCATAATGCTGAAAAGTCTGGATTAGCATCCATCTTTTAATCCCTTCTGGAAGAAATTTGATCTTTGAAGCATCTTGTAACAGCTTTGCTGGCCCGAGGACATAATCATTATATTTGCTACAACGCGCCTAATTCAATTCTTTGTGGATGTCGATGTTTTTGTGGAAGAAAATAAATATGTGCTCAGAGTGGGTTAATGTAAAAAGAGGGAAATAGGATATGAGAGATGTTTAAAGTTTAAGTCCAAGAAAATGTTCCTGTTGAACTTTATTCACCATATAGCTGCTGCTTCCTGTCAAAAAGAAGTGTAATATATGTGCGTGTTTATATGTGTGTGTGTGTGTGCGTGTGTGTGGGGGGGGATTTTTTTTTTTTGGCAACAAGCTTATTGTTTTAAAAAAAAAAAGTTTTATGAAAATATGACTGCCCCAATGAAGTATAAATATTTATTTGCATGCGTCTGTGTTTTCTTTCATTACTCTGCTGGGGGCAACAACTGTCCTTTATCACTGTCAAAATGGCAAATAAGTTATCAACACCTCTCCGCCTGCTGTTGTGACATCTATGCCCACACATAAACACACAAGCAGGAAGTCAACAAGCAGACTGTATTAGTCAGATGCCATAAATTAAAAAAAAGAAAAAAATTAAAAACAAATAAGTAAAAAAAAACTGGATGCAACACAATGCACATCATAACTTGGCGACAGTCGCAAATTTAGCATTTAAATGGAATGAATAAGCATGTGTGTGGTAAACACATGTATGTGCAGGCTGCATGAATGCTTTTGGCATTTCTAAAACATAAACTCTCCTCCTGTATAAATGTAGATTTTCACCTCTGTGACACACAAACACTCACTCAGATGTATTGACTTGTGTCTTGGAAAGCCTGAGGCAGTCGAGTGGGTTGGATTTCAGAAAATTCTCCCTGGCAATATTTCGATGTCTACTTTAGACAGTGATACAATGAATTAATTAGCAGTGGCAAATGAAAGAGAACTGTCATGAGAATAGACAAATAAGAAAACAGTTTTCGGACACAGAGTCGCTTACGGGCATAAAAAAATAAGCTCACAATAGTGTTGTACAAAATTCTTGATTCAAGATGCCTGTGTTTCCTCATATTAAGGTCAAGGTATTAAGAGGCTTAAAGGGCAGAAAACTGCAGAAATAACATATACTTTCTTATGTATTCTGAAAAATGTGAATAAAACAGTGTTTTATCTGGTCTTTATTTTCCTTTGTTTAGTTAACAGTGAAATATTGTTGATAAGAAGAAATTAAAATAATATAAAAATCAATAATGCACCAGTAAGGTTCAGAGTGTACTCTTCGCAAGCTCTCTGTAGTGCTGAGGTCCATTCATCAGGCTCAGACAACCAACCACAAGTGCACTTTAAGCTGGAGTAAGTGATCATTTCCAGAATCATTTTTTGTTTTATTGGATACAAACATTTGTACATTGTGTTCTGAGAATAATGTGAAAACATCTGTTAACTGTGGTGGCTAGGACACTATAAAAAATAAAAAAAAAAGACATGACCAATGATTTCATTTAGGCCTAGAAAAATGCCTTTACTGCCAAACCTTCTGCTCTTTTCCTTGGTTCTTATATCCACTTCCACATCCACATCTTATGCATAAAGAGGGCAGCTGTGTGCATGAGCAGTGTCATAGTAAAGCAGGTAAAGGTGGAGCTGCCTTTGTCAGCGTGACAAGCTCAGCGTACACGTGAGCACACCCAAAAACGATGTGGATCACATCGGTCTGTATTTGAGACATCTAGTTTCTGACATTTTACATATGGTTCATGTGGTGTGAGGCCTTTCACACTCCCACCCTCCAGCTTGTTGATGCAGATGGCCACCCTCTCTGAGTCTGATTCTGCTGGTGATTTCTTAAAAAGGAAGCTTTTCCTTTCTACCATCTTCTAGAACAAGGGCAACTGAAGTGAAGATTCATTGCAGTCTGTTGGTTGTTTTTCCTCATGAAATGGCTTACAACTCTAAAGAACTGCTCTGTGCTGGAATGAACTGGACTCTAAAAAGATTATGACAAATTCTATTTCACTGTGTTGCATTGGATTGAATTTGATGGTATTTAATTTGATCTTTCAAGGAAAATGTTTGTTTTATCTGTCAAGTGCCCTACAGGACTTTGTTTGTTTTTTGTGGTTTTTGTTTTTTTTTTCTTCCAGACATTCCATCATAGATTTGCTGTAGGAATCGATGTCCTGTTGCATGACCTAATTTAGACCCAGTTCATCCTGTTGTATGTCAGCCTCTGTCTTCTTACTGCTCACTCCTTGTTTACTCTCAGTTGGTATCTGGTCAGATATACCGGTTAATCTGCCAGCCTACCGTGCCACGAGTCCTCCCTGCCAACATCAACACCACCAGACTCTTTGCGTCTGCCAGCCAGTTCTTCAATCTTTGCCTGTTCAGCAGCCATTCACTCCCTGGATTGCTCCACTCGCACCATTAATCAAAACTATTGACAAGTTTTCAATAAACCTCCTTCAGCAATTCATCATCTCTGTTCTCAGCTTTTGCTTCCAGCTTCTAGCACCTTTGTGACAAAGTTTTTTGTTAAATAATGACACAATGTAATATGTCATGTATTGTTTTTCATCTAAGGATGTATGAATGAGTGAATGTGTGACCAAATTTAACATCAGCTAAGGGCCAAATGATCTTATCTATTTTTTTTAAAGAAAAATTAATATATGTCCTGCTAAATAAGATATTTTTTAAATGTAATTTATGTAATTTATTTTTTAACATGAATGTACCAAAGTGGCACATTTCATTACATGTGTGATTTTAATTGACATCTAATGAATTACGAAAAAAGAGTTCATTTTTCTAATTTGTGTGTGCGGCTGCTTTCAGTGAATGCACCTGAAATTACCAGTACAACTGCATAATGCATATACAGGCATACTGTCATCAGTTAATCTTTTTTTCCCCTCACTGTTGAGCAAAACTAGTAGAAATTAATTTGACAAATTAATTCACAACTTTAAATAAATGAATAAATACTGAATTAAATTAAAATGAGAATAAAGACTCTATTAAAGCTGCTAAGTGTAAGAATTACATATATGCAGGGTTGTTACTGTGGATGTCTTGTGATATGTTTCCCCCCATTTGGTCTGAAATGTCATGGTTATATTGTGCACCTTTAAATACATAAAATCAGCATTCGTTTTCTTTGGACACCAAACAGAAACTTTAACCACTCAAATGATAGAAAGATCACATGTAGTAAAGAGCAAACATTATGCTAACATCATAATTTAATGCCTTATTTATCTCATGTGTTCATTACTGCAGTAAGACGAAATAAAAGCGCAATGTAAGCACTTTGTTTCTTTTTCCTTTTGTCATTCTTTGTTTTTACCTCTATATTTTCATGGGAACAAAGTTAGTAGTAGTGTTGTTATTTTTGTTTTGTTTTTTTAATGCAGTGTAAGAAGAATAAGTGTGTACAAGTCAACTACAGATATCGCACGAAGCAGAGTACAAGTAAAGGGAAAGTTCATGGCCTCTGGTTCTAACATTTGCCGACTTCACCATAAATCTATAAGTACATGTTGTATGGAAACAGAGGAAATAAACTATCCTCCCTGCGCATCCATTGTTAATGGACTTCTTTACTCATAACAGCACAGCAGGAGAGAGGAAGAGCATTCCTGCACAGATGTTTTATACCCTTTAAACACTTTGTACACATGCAAAGTTAAATTCCCTTGGTTTGTCTGAGGAGACCCTGTCCACACTATCAGCCAAGTGAAAGGACATTTTTGAGTGTCTTCAACAGCTTACAATCACAATTTATTCTGACATTACCATTTTGTCCTCTGGCTATAAACATTAAAACAGCTTTTAAAAGAAGGAGTTTTGTCTATAAGATCTATGCCAAGAGTTCATAAATTAGAAGACAAGACCTTTCTTTCTCACACCAGAAGACTCATAATCTGCCTTCAGATGAAATCTATCCTGGTAAGGGAGCTTTATACAATTATTATCAAAAATGAATTAATTTAACATTAAACCCTTTAATATAAATATGAACACCTATATCATGGTCCAATATTCATCATGGTTCTGTGATGCATTTAGCCGTCAAATGATGTAGCTGCTGAACAGGGACTTGACCGAACTGAAAAACTTAAACTCACTAGTTAGCTGTTTTCATTTGATTTAACCTCTGCATGACAGACCTGCATCTCTTCTCTGTATGGCAGCAGAGTGTGTTTGATCCTTTGCACGCCTGGGATCTGCTTCTGGTGGGGAATCCCAGCAACCTCTGTGGTCTGTCTTTGGCTCCATGCGGTCTTGCTGGCTCCAGCCAAGTTTTGGATTATTGAACACGGGATCACTAGAAGACTGGATTGTCTGTCTGAGCGATGGTGAGTGATGTATTTTCTCTGAACCATCTTCATTCATCAGCTTTGAACCGAGTTTATTTGAGGTGTGTGGCTCTCATACAGTCAATCATACAATCATAAATTTGCTCTGTATCAGGATAAACTGTGATAACTTCAGGTATAGCTTCATGGTGAACCAACCAATCACTGCAGAGCACATTCATCAAAACAGCCAATCAGAGCAAAGCCTACTTTCTCATTAATGAACACACCAAACCAGCTTTTTCTCATGACAGAGATTCACAGAGATTTGAAGGGGAGGGTAAAAATGCACATTTTTTTTATTTAAAAAAAAAAACAACAAACAAAAAAACACAACATTTAATCCCCTATTTAAAGACCTCAGAAAACAAATTTAAGCAGCCAGATAATGCATTTCACGGGACCTTTAAAAAACATTGTTAACATGTCCAATCCCAGAGCTGTCTGGATTTGGACATGTTAACAATAACATGTCTGCAATACAAATGCTGGATTTAGGAAGGAAATCTATTCATAAACAATTTTAAACTATTAATATACATACAAAAAAAACATTCAACTACATTTTTAAAGCTCATCTTGTTCTGATATGATCTTCTTTGTCTCCATCTTGTCATTGTGAAAGACTTCTCCATCTGGCTGCTTCATCCAACTCAGTTTGATGTCTCCACTGACTCTCTGGTCCCTCAGCTTCTCTTTGAGCTAAAACACAAATACTTTTTATTTTCTTTTTCTTCATAAAACAATTTTCAGAGAAAATATTGTTCAGTTACACCCTCTGGATTAAAATGTTTAAAGAAACTATGTTTTGAATGAATCTGTCAATGAGCTTCTCAGAATTTGTAAAATGTCCTGATAGACTTTCTTTGTTGGGTTTTTCTTAGTTGAAACATTGAGTCATTCCGATGGGTTCACATGTCCACGCTGGACACCCTCATCCTGCTGGCAACTTCAATGCTCATGTGAGCAACAACAGCGGGACCTGGAGGGGCGTGACTGGGAGAAACGGCCCCTGATCTGAACCCGATTGGTGTTTTGTGATGGGAGTTCTGTGTTCATCATGAATTGTCCATAACGATTATTATGTTCAAGCATAAGAGTGTCCACATGTGCACTTGGCACCAGGACACTCTAGGCTGCAGTTTGATGATGGACTTTATTGTCGTGTCGTCAGATCTGTGGCCACATGTCTTGGACGCTCGGGTGAAAAGAGGGGTGAAGTTGTCAACTGGTCACCACTTGGTGCTGATTTGATTCGGGTGGGAGGATGTCCATCAGGCCCAAATGTGCTGTGATGAGTCCCCTGTCAGGAGGAGCTGAGCTGAGCTGAGCTTCAACCATGTCCCGCGGGAGGCGGAGGACATCGAGTTTGAATGGGCTCTGTTCCATGCCTCCATTGTTGAGGCGACCAACTGGAGCTGTGGCCGTAAAGTGGTTGTTACCATACTGGGAAGTTCCACTACGGTGACCACAGCTGGTGGACACCAGCAGGGAGGGAGGCCATCAAGCTGAAGAAGGAGTCCTATTGGGTCTTTTTGGCCTGTAGGACTCCAGAGGCAGCTGTCAGGTATCGGAAGGCCAAGTGGAGCGTGGATTCAGCCGTTGCTGAGGCAAAAACTGGAGCATGGGAGGAGTTCGAAGAGGCTGTGGAGAACAACTTCCCAGTGGCTTCAAAGAGATTCTGGTCCACCATCTGATATCTCCGGGGGGGGGAGCAGTGCTCCATCAACACTATGTACAATGGGGCGTGGGGAGCTGCTGACCTTGGCTCGGGACGTTGTGGATTGGTGGATGGAGTACTTTGAAGACCTCCTCAATCCCATTAACATGTCTTCCAATGTGGAAGCAGTGTCCGGGGACTCAGGGGTGGACTCTCCTATTTCTGGGGCTGAAGTCGCTGAGGTAGTCAAGATGCTGCATGGTGGCAAGGCGCCGGGGTGGATGAGATCCACCCAGAGTACCTCAAGGCTTTGGATGATTTGGGGCTGTCTTGGTGGCAGACGAGGCAGTAAGTCAGATTTGTTTTTGGTGAGAGTTGGACTCCCCCAAGGCTGCCCTTTGTCAATGATTCTGTTCAGAACCTTTATGGACAGAATTTCTAGACATAGCTGAGGTGTTGAGGGGATCCAGCTCAGTGACCTCAGGATTGGGTCTTTGATTTTTCCAGATGATGTGGTTCTGCTGGCTTCATTGAGCTGGGACCTCCAGCTCTCACTGGAACAATTCACAGTTGAGTGTGAAGCGGCTGGGATGAGAATCAGCACCTCCTCCCGAGACCATGGTGCTCAGCAGAAAAGTTTGGTCATCCGGGAGGGGCTCAGAGTAGAACCGCTGCTCCTTCACAGAGGAACCAGATGAGGTGGTTCAGATATACCTTGTCAGGATGTCTCCTGGACGCCTCTCTGGGGAGGTGTTCCGGAGGAGACCCTGGAGAAGATCCAGGACCTCCACTGGAGGAATTACGTCTCTCGGCTGGTCTGGAAACGTCTTGGGATCCCCCTGGTTGAGCTAGAAGAAGTGGCCATGGATAGGGAGGTCTGGGCTTCCCTGCTTAGACTGCTGTCCCCGCAACCTGACCCTGGCTAAGCGGAAAATGGATGGATGAATGGATGGATGGATGGATGGATGGATGGATGGATGGATGAATAGATGGATGGATGGATGGATGGACTATCATATTGCATTACAGCAATATGGGGGAAAAGTTAATAATGGAGGGGTTCCAGCATTCTTATCTTTTATGATCAAAGTTTGTGGTCGCACAGAGACACAAGTCTTAGAAATAAAGATTGGAAGGAAGTGTCAGAGATGGTGGATGAATCTGGTATGACTGCATTTGTGTGTCCGTGGACAGTAATGATATATCACGAACAAATGAGCCGGCTCGCCAAAAATTTCAGAAGTAGCCAGCGAATCAGAAGAGCAGAACTCCTGTCCAGTGAGAGTCGACTCACCTCTCTTTTCAGCTATCTGGCTACTTTTCACATAGTTGCTAGCAGTTAGCTGGACAACGCAACAAATACTCAGAAGTTTGATTGTTTTTTTTTTCTGGACATGATAATCCAATCACCCTGAAGCGATGGACTTTACCTCCGTTGTGCATTACCACCACGAGTACCTGTAAATACTTTGGGTTTTGGAATTATGACCCCAAATTAAAAGTACACATTGTTGAGTTTCCACTAGCTGGGGTTCCAGGTAGTTTTTCATGGCCAAAAAATGCCTTCAGGGAGCTTTGCTGGGGGAAAAAAAACTGTCCTGTAGTAGGACAGGTACTCACTGATAAAGATCTGTTGTTCAACTACACCTGTTGATTGGATGCTGCTGCAGGCTGCTCACCAGCGTGGCTGTCCTGCAGTCCAGTCCACAGACCACCACATATTTACATATTTATATATAAACTTATTAGATATCTATACATATTTATATTTGATATTTATTACCTACCTTTACATATTACAATGTATATATTTTTAGATTGTATATTCTTACATATTGTATATATATATATTTTGTACATCTCTGTTCTTCATTCCTACTGTCCTAATTCTCCTCATCTCCTTCTTACCCAGCTGGCTTTCGGCAGGAGGGTCCCCCTAAGAGGTTCTGCTCAAGGTTTCTTCCCAAGAGGGAGTTTTTTCTTGCCACTGATGGCGTTGCCATGTGCTCGGGGGTCATGCTCTGGGTTTCTAAATCACCAAGAGATGATTTGTCGTAAATAGGCACTATATAAATAAATTAAATTGAATTGAATTGAAAATTCAGCACTTCCATTATGCATTATACAAACGACTCAGAAAAACGACACAATCATCTCTAGCTCCTCCAATATTTTTTTGCATTATTTTTTCTTTTATTTCTTTGTTTTTGCTTAGATTTTCTTATTTTCTGATTTGGTGGTTGACAAAATGTGAAAGTAGTGCACTATTGCCACCATGTGGTTTGGAATGGTAGTTTACATGCGACTCCACCCGAAAGTGGAGTCATGAAAGGCTGAAAGGTCTGAGGAGGAGGTCAGTTCTGTTAGAGGTTCCCATCTGGTGGGTTTAACCCACAACCCCCACTAGTGGAAACACATCTGTTGATGATGATCTGTCAATGATTCCCGACGTCGGCCTACATCAGGCCTTTACCTGATTCAGCATGTCTTCCAGAACAGTTGGGTCGTTCAGATCCAGAGAGGAGGTTCTTGTCAGTCTCATTTTCACCACATGCTTTGTGAAAGGTAGGCCTTTGAAAACAAAGAGTACAAAACAACATGTTGAATCAGTTTTGGGTGTTCATGGCACCCTGTCAGTGTTTTTAAAGTATAAACAAACCTTGAAAAAGCACCCATGAAGTGTAAAGTTACATCTAAGTCTTCACAGTGCATGATAACCACCAGGTATGCTATCAAAGCTGGTGAACATGTCTCCTTACCTGAACAAACAACTCCAGCATCCTCCCCATGTCCACAGTTTTGTATGCCAAATCCATTGTGGAGACACTCAGATAGATTGCTTTCACTTCCTGTGCAGTTTACATCGTCGAGCCAGATCGGTCCAGTTCCTTCGCCAAAGTGTGCTGATGCAGCTGCAATCATTGCTGTCCCACAGTCCAGCTGTCTACAGACCACTGAAGCATCATTTAAGTCCCAGCCGTCATCACAGACTGTCCCCCAGGAGCCTTCGTGTAAAATTTCCACTCTTCCAGAGCACCGACTAGGACCAGATAATCTGATTTGGACATCTGGAAGGCACATAGAGTATAGTTTACTGCTTTTCAGCATTTTACATGAAACATTAGCTGCTTGGGTGCATTAATGCACAAATGTCAAATTTAAAGCCCACGGCCCTCCACATCATTTTATATGATCCAGTTTATATGATTCAGTTTTGTGATAGTCAATATTCACAACAAAAAGCTTAACTACTATGTCAGAAGGTCAAGGTTTAGCAAAATCTGTCATATTATGACAAGTTTAAAGTTCTACAAAATTTGTAACTTTCAGTTTATTGTTTAAAAGAAGTCTAAGTTTAAACCACCAAAAATGTGTTGTTTTACATCAGAAATTATTGCAAAGCTCAAGATTTTACAACATGAAAGTTACCAAAAAGTTGTAATTTTGCATAATTCCATATTTAATGCCAAAAACATTCTCAATCTTTCTCCAAATTTTTGCTTCCTTAGAAAAAATTGTGATTAAGAAAAAAGTGTAAATTTACTGTGTGCACGTTTCTGTTGGCTTGAACCCCCAAAAATGTTTTTGGATGAACCTGAAGATATGTGAAACTTGAATAAATAATAATCAATACAGAAACTGTAATTTAACAATCTGTTCAAGAATCGTTACAGTTATAGAGTCATTTATACATTATACATTTATACATTACAGTTACAACTGTCCCTTTGAGGGCCACCATGATGCTGATGTGGCCCTCAGTGGAGATGAGTTTGATGCCCCTGCATTACTGTCAACAAAATTGTTGATCCCCGTACTTTAACTCGACTTTAACCATGTTAGTCTACTGAACTGTGGTTCAAACCTGATCTATAGGAAATAAAATAAAATAAATGTATTTGGGCCAACAGGATTGTACATGAATTACTTGTAGAAAGAATTCCTGTTTCTACTGCTTAAACTATTATCTGGCTAAGAACACTTTTCTAACACTGTCCTCTGGTGGAGAAACATTTACCATTTTCTCACATAAACAAATGCCTCTAAAACCATAATGAGAAGGTCGTAGGTATTAATTGTTTTCAGCTTTTTAATTTTTAAATGGGATGCCATCACTTCAACTTTTGAGAAGTGGAGCAATGAGATGCTCATCTTCTTTGAGGATATCAAGCTGTGAGATTTAAAGCTTTACTTTTCAAAAATGTTGCCGTTTCTTTATGCTGTTTGTCTTGAAGTGCTCACTGATTTATTAGTAAGTTAAAACTGTAACTCAACTGCTGGATTTTTACAATAAACCACAGAGTGATAGTTGTAGATATTCTTCAGTTTCAGGTCAAGTTATTTTCATACTCGAAGGGACATAAAAAGTTGCCAGAAAAATCCCTGGGGCAACATCTGTTTTCTGAGCTGTTGTGAAAAAATAAGAAAAAAATTATAAGAAAACTTGAAGTCCACTGAAGTCAAATGACGGCGAGGGCTGGCTGAGTCAATCTCCATTAAACCCAGTGTTAAAATAGGCACCATTTACCATAGAAATAAACTTATTCACACCTCGGTACAAAAGTTGGGATTGGTCTCCATGAATACAGTTGAAACCAGACGTTTACTTTAAAAAAAAATTAAGTGGCAGAGTGTGGTTCTGTTCACCTGCAGAGGGGAGGTGACTCAGTGGCTCAGGAGACACCTGGCAGTCACTGACTGGCACACCTGCGCTGCATGTGCCAAGCAATGTGTCTCTATTTCAGCAGCAGCACTCTGGCTCTCCAGAGCACCAGGTCAGCTGTGCATGTGTGTGGTTGAACATTGTGTTGAGAAATAAATTACAACTAAACAGTCTTGGAGTGTTGTATGCTGACTAAGTACCCTTGTGGCTGGTGATTTGCTACAGTATCATTGTCTGCCATCTTTGGGTTTCCTTCCAGAAGTTTCTCTCAATAGTTTACTGGAATTTTGCTGCATTCCTCCTGACAGAACTGCTGGAACTAAGTCAGATTTGCAGGTCGTCTTTGTCACACACATCCTTTCAGCTCTTCACACAAATGCTGTAAAGGATTGTGATCAGAACTTTGTGATGTCCACTCCAGACCATGGACTTTGTTGTCCTAAAACCACTTTAAAACTAATCTGGTGGAATGTTTAGGGTCATTATCCATTTGAAGACCTTTTTGTGTCCAAGCTTTACGTTCCTGGTTGATGTCTTAAGATGCTGCTTTAATATTTCCACATAATGTTCTTTCCTTGTGATGTCATCCTTTTAGTGAAGCCACATTTCTGATGAAACTGAAACATCAGACCACATTTCTCCAGACATAAAGCTCTATAGCCCTATCTACATTTACAAACTGTAATCTGTCTTTTTCTGTTTCTTTTGGAGTAATGTCTTCTTTGTTGTCTTTTTTTTTTTTTTTCAGACCATATGGGTCCAAGACTGGTTTCTCTGTGGATAATGACTCTCGCTTACCAACTTCAGCAGGTGTTAAGCTTTTATTTTGAGGTTAATACACATAAACAGAAAGTAGACGGTTCTGTGTCCCAGAGATGAACCTGAGATCTATGATGGTGGACATTCATGGTGTTCCTGCTTGAGTAGAATTGTTTGAACAGATGAACATGGAACCTTCAGATATCTGGAAAATGGAGCCAAGAAGGAACCAGACTGTTGGAGGTCCACAATTCTCTTCCTGATATCTTGGCTGATTTCTTATGATTTTCCCATTATGTCACATAAGGGAGCAGAGTGTTTGTGTTAAAATACATCCACAGGTGTGCCTCCAACTAACTCAAATGTTGAGAAGTAATCAGAATCTTCTAAAGCCATCATCACCTGGGCTGAGAGAAAAACCAGTTGGGCTTTCCTAAATTGTTTAAAGGCTTGTGAACTTGAAGAAAGTAATAATGAAAGAGAAATTTTTATTCTGCCATTTAGAAAGTAGGAACAATTTCTTTAAAGAAAAAAAAAGCAAAATTTTAGTCTAATTTAATGTCAGACAATGAGAAAAAAGTTTATATTCATACAGTGTATGTAAACTTATGGTTTCAATTGTATATGAACTATATGATATTCAAACACTTTTGCACATGACTGAATGTGCTTGAATGTCATCAAAGAGAGACAAAATGATCACAAATGAAGACGTCAACCAACCTGAAAGAAGCTGCAGACTCTAATTATGGTAACACAAGAAAAGGCTTGAAACACAAAAGGAGAGGCCACATTGAACCAAACCAAAAACCCCTGAGACAAGGTGTCTTCTTACCACTGTAGCAGATGAATGCTCTCCTCACATCACAGGTCCACCCAGTCCACTTTCCAAAATCAGCAAAGTCCGCTGCTACACAGTTCTCCGAGCCTCCAGCAGGTTGTCCTTCTTGCCAGTACTCAAATGTGGACACACGGCTGTCCGACCACTTCCAGGAGTCTCTGAAGATGCCAATCCAGACGGTTTCTCCTGCAGGTATCAGCTCCTGTATCTGCTGGTTCTCCCTGATATTTCTCACACTGGCCAGGTCCATGTGCTTCTCTCTGCAGTAGCTCTGGGCCTCAGTCCATGTCATGTTAATGTCGATGTGGATAAATGTCTCTGTCATGTCTGAAAATAAACCACCATAAAAACAAAGAGTGGAATCTTTGACAAGTTGGGTAAAGCAAACATCAGGGGCTGGACACATTGGGAGCGACGTAGCTCCCTCTCAGTTCATTTCCTATGAAACTTGTATGATGAGGCGACAATTGCTTGCCCTCCTCCAGCCAAACGGACGCGAAATTTGTGCATGCAAAATTTCGAGCTTGTACACGTACACATGCACACGTGGGTGGGTGACGCAACAAAACAAAGTTTCCAAATTTTCAACTTTTGTAGCTGTCGCATGGCACTAAAACCAATCGGTGAGGGTTTCATTGACTGACCAATGAGCAGAGAGTATGCTACACGCTGCAGTAAACCACTTTCAACCAGCAACATGGAGGAAAGCATCATTTTGCTGTTTTTAACTTTTCCGTTATATATGACATTTCACTCAGTGATTATCGAGATGCACCTGAAAAGGCAGTCAGGATCAGTCTTGAAGTCCGCCATAAAATGATGATATTCACCACGCTGTTTCCTTGTCTGTAATATAAGATGACCCTTTTTCTTTTGTAGAGGAGACTTCACAACAAGATTTCTGTCAGTTCCAGTTAAATCATTTGACTCTTCGTCTGGCACAGACTGCTTTGAAAATGTCAAAATCATTCCAATTTCATAACCAATCAAATTTCTTGGATACAAGTGACACAAGAGCATGATTTTTGCAATTTACTTCTTTTTTTATTTTACCGTTCTATGAGAATATTCTTAAATAAGAAATTCAGTGACTGGTCCTTACCTGGGGTTTTCTTCTTTTTTTTTTTAACTCAGTTATTGGCAACAACAGGCAAAAGCCCACAGAGCCAGTTTTCTCATCATTGTATAAAGCTTCTTTTTGTGATGGGGATATGAATGGGGTTGGAGGGTGAGGGGGAGGGATAAGGGGACAAGCGTCTGCTGCAAATCCAAAAAAAAAAAGGAAAAAAAAGAAAACACGCAACAGGCACACAAACAAGACATGAGGAGAAATTCACTGAAAGAGAGAGAAAAAACAAGAAAAGAAAACAAAAACACAACAGAAACAAAAAAGAAAAGAGAAACAGGCAGAGACAAAAATAGCAACCATCCCAGCCCAGGTCTCTTACACTGAATCAGGACCACTGCAGCTATCTGTCCCCATCAAAACTGTGAAGTGAGCATGTAGATGAATGAGCAGGTATGTATGTCTGTGTATATGTGTGTGTGCAATGTCTATACAAGGCTTTACGTGAACTGCACTCCGAGTGGAGGAGGGGGGGGCGCAACCAGGCCACCTGAGACATCAGGGGCAGACAAGGAAGAATCC
>JBAMYA010005690.1:0-18059 GCA_037176975.1 Arrhamphus sclerolepis | reverse complement strand
GTGTATATGTGTGTGTGTGTATATATATATATATATATATATGTGTGTGTGTGTGTGTGTGTACACACCCAACAAATCATGGTTTTTTTTTATTCACCTGTTTGTGAAACAGAAGTGATGTAAGCTGAAAAAAAAAAAAAAAAAAGAAAAAACAGCAGCCCCCAGACACTCCCTCATCTGGTGCTTTGTGTTTGGTCATTTAGCTCTTCAGTGTTGTATCACCATCAAACCATACTAAGTTAGTCTAATCTTGGACATATTTAAGGATGCAACAGTTTCCAGTGGTGAAGTTTGACTCAGGTTGTAACTCATTTAACCATATGTATGAGGAGAAAATTAATTACAAAGAAATCTAGATGTCATTGAGAGTGTGGCAGAGCACTGAGGGGTCTGTGAGTGGTGAATAAGATACTTGTTTAGATAGACCAACCCAGATCTAAACAGCTGGTATACAACATGTTGCTTGTAGCATTGGCAACAGTGGTTAGCTGGATTGAATTCAGTGTAGGAAGGCATGTGTGGAATGACGTGCAAAGCTGTCCCCACCCACACCCCTGCAATTTGAAATATGACAAAAGTTCCCTTTGCATAACCCTGTTTATTTTAAGGGAAGGAGAATTGCTGTTTGTCCGTTTCCCCCAAAGCTCTCCAGACCCATGGAACAAAACTCTTGTTTTATTTAGTTCAAGGCATTGTTCATTTCTAGGACAATGCTCTGGCTGTGATTTTGATCTGGCCGGGCGTTTGAATGAACGGACCGGTCAGTTGTATACACTGTCAGTCACTCACATTTTATGGCTGTCGCAAAGGGCTGAAAGAGAACGGTGACACATTTGCTGAAGAAGACTGTTAATACTTTAAGGTCAGCAGAGGCACAGGGTGTTGAAGTGTTGGCACAGGGCTGCCTTTGGGGAAAAAATAACAAAAGAGCTTTATTGTTTTGGTCTGTGGCAGCGAGTACAGATTTATCACTGCAAATGCTTCTGATTTTTTTTTTTTTTTTGAGTATTCTCATAAATAAAGATCCCACTCAAGCACAAAAACAAAAAGCTTACACTGTACTCTAGAATTAGTATTTGCTAAATATTTACCCCATCTTACCTGTCATTAGTGGGATACAGCCTTCTCTGATTAGCTGTATCATCAGGTAGAAAGCCTCACACTGATTTAGTCTACCTGATGCCTGCTCCCTGAAATGCAGACAGATACGCCAAAATACTCCAGCTCAGACAACTAAACTACAACAGTCTCTTTGTGTTGCGCTGGCTTCAACTGGGAGACATAAATGCATGGTGACAGAATGTCTCGTGTGGTTGCAGTAAATGCGTAGCGTGCAGACACAAAGCGTATGGGACCTCTCTGGTCCTTAGAGTCAGCAGGGCTTCTCTGAGGAAGCAGTGTGAGAGGTCAGGCCCATGCAGAGTTCAGGACAAGAGCGCTGACTGTACAATGAATGGCATTACCATTATGAGCTCACAACTAATCGCTTGAATGCCTCTACACATTTGCGTGCTCCTTCGCTGTCACTATGTGTTCCACTCAGGGATGAGTCTGTGAACCTACTTGTCAGTCTTGAGCTATTATCAGTCAATTGATGTCAGTGTAACATTGCAGGGTGTTTCGTGCTCATCAGTTCATCTTGTGCCTGTAAACAAGCTTGTATTTTATGACAAATGGCCTGGGCTACTCGGCATGCTTGTTGACCGCACCTCAGTGTACAACATATGCTGTAGTTGGAGAATAATCGGCTCAGAGGTGACGCCTTCAAACTTTCACTGCTGACGAGTTCAGCAGCACGCTGACCAGTCATGCATGGTTAGTTTCAATCAGACGTGTTGTGATATGTTTAGATTATTCACTATCATATTAATGAGTATTTTTTCCCTAAGAAAAATAACAAAACAATGAAAGAATCATGACATGTAGAAGTAATCACTGCTTCGCTGGGCATGGATTGGTCTAGATCATGTTGGTAGGGATTTAACATAGTGAACAGATGGAGATTTAGATGTCCTCATAGTTTCTTAAGTTTGCTGTGCCTGTGACTCACTCCCACTGCACTGCTCACCAATCTTAGGTTATGCTCTCTGCAGTAAGGTTTCAATTTTCAACATCAGGAACTTTTTAGGATTGTAAATGGGAGAAGTTAAAAATGATTTATTTTTTTTGATGTAGGGCAAAATCCAGGGATTGATTATACAACATGGAACAGTAACAACATAAAGCATGACTTATCTGTATGGACTGGGTTTAGAGAACCTTTTTAAGTAGGCAGGTGGTCAGGAATTCCCCATATGCCCATAAATCCTTAGCTGCTAATGCTGCATCTCAGTTCTCTTTTGTGATTGCACAAAAACTAATCTTAAACAGTCACTGAATGGGTCAGTTGTTTTGCTGTCGTGTGTTTGCTCACAAACGTGTGCTTTAATCACTGATCATAGGGCTCCTTTGAAGCCTTTGCAACATTATTTACCAATTTACCTATTCTTTGCCGGCAACATGTGCATGGTTATTAGGACCAGCTTATAGATTATCAGACATATTTTTGGTGTTACATAAAAGAAAAATTGGTATTGAAGCCACATGTGGATAACACACCAAGATGGGTATTGAGAGTTGGTATTAAACTACGGGTGCCATCAGTATTTAAGTATCTAGTTCGAATACAAACAGGACCTCTGTCAGTATTTAGATAAAGCCAGTTAATTCTAATGCATCTCTAATGATGACAAAGCTGTCAGCATTGGATGATGATGTTTTGACTTATGGGTGTGTTTACATTCTCCATTCTTCGTAGCCACTCTCCTGAATTCTGGACGAACACCACTAAATCATTTAATGGCGTTACATTAAATGTAATCTAAATGCAGCTAAAAATATATAAAAATCCATTTTTCTGTGTGCTTTTAAGCAAATGAAAAGGTGCAAAGTGACTTCACGCCTGCATTATGAAGCAGGGATGCAGCTGTTTTGCAGGCATGCATGAGAATGCACGCGAGCAAAGCAACTGCTGCTACATCTGCAGAGTGGCGTTCTGTCTCTGGTGCTGATGAACATTGTAAACATGTAAGTGCTCCAACGTCTTTATGTTTAGGTAAAACTTAAAAAAATATTTGAAACAGTTTTGCAGTAGTCATCTCAGGACAACGTTGATATAAGTTTTAAATACTTCCAATTTATGCTCCCAAATAAGTACATCATTCCCTATTATTATTATTCTTATTATTATTAATATTATAATTATTATTATTAGCTGGCAGATAATGAAACATTGCAAAAGGTTACAGAACTGTCACATTTTTTTTGGTTTGTTTTCAGAAATATTTCAGCCTTTCCCTGTTTAATATAGTTAAGATATCCAGCTACTAATAATTCCTAATAAATGGTTAAAAGCTAAGCTGCTAGCATAGATTACTGTGAAGGCTAACCTAACACTCACAGGTTGATGTGGTTATAGATAATAATTTTAACTGTAGAGAGAGCATGTTCTCAAATGATAGTTGTTGCACTTTAGTCCACTCATCTCATGTCTGTTACCTCCGTGTTCACTTCTTACCACAGTATTGGTTGAAGTCACAGCAAGACAGAAGAAGTTGAGAATGACGTGAGTTTCAAATAGGGGTAGCTTACTGGCTTCAGTGCATATGAACCAATACATGTGCACTTTAATGAGCAATGCAAGTTATGTAAATATGCTTTGAAAGTATGAAGGCAGTACAGTTTGCTTAAGTAGGACTGCTCACACTATGTTTCTGTCTTTATGTGGTAATTAATTCAGAACACGTGACTTAAAAGTCAGTTATTTTTCATGCCTAATCATTTTTTCAATGTCTATAGATGCAATTTGTGTTTTGTATTTTCATCAATATTTTGTTGTATTTGAATTTGACCTTACTTGCAGGACATATTTTTCCCACCCAGCATGTGTGGATGGGGCTAACGCAGACACGTCTTCTGAATCATGACTTGGGTTGTTTTGTCCCTGATGTCTGTGATTGTACCTGTGTCTGCACACCTTACAGATAACACCGACTTGTTGCTTATCGTTTCCCTTACTCAGGAAGAACTCTAATGCCAAAAGACGTGCTGTGCTAGCAGTAGCGAGAGTGCCTGAGCTGCTTTCAATTTCTTTTTGCTTCTTTGACACACTAGCCCTGCCTCATAGTTAACGTTGAGGAAAAGGGAATTATCTTTTTAGCTGTTCTCAAGTCGCATGACAGGTTACAAAGAGGTCCATTCAACAGCCTGGTCCCTTCCCTCCTCATTTCCAATATCCAGTTTCATAGCTCTTCGTGTTTCCTCTCTACTCTTTTCTGGCTGTGCTTAGGCTCAAATAATTTTTTTTTTTTTGAAGATTTGTTTGCAGTTCATTTGAAACTGCTGAAAAACATGAGGGTTCCTCTTTTTTCTCTTCTCTTCTTTTACATTAAGACTAGGTGGGTGGCAGGTGCAGTACCCAGCATATCTACCTAGCTTTTCCTTGTTGAAACAGGAGCAAAATCCCTGTTGGGTGTGTCACCAAGCAGCTTTGCGAAACAGGTTTTGTGTAAATTTCATTCAGTATTATTACCCAATAGGTACTTTTTAGACACAACTAAAGTTGAGTGTTATGTTTCAGATTTTTGTGATTTCCTACAGCCCTATCCATACGTAAAGAGCGATGTATGGTTTTCCCTTGAGAGGCAAAATGACATGCATATAACTTGCCCTAAATAAAGTGTAGGGATATGCACGTGATAATTAGGAAGGATGACAGAGCAGTCTTCTTTAATCCTCCTCTCTGGTGTTGTGTGTGCCAGTAGATCTGTGATTTAAAGGGAGATTAAGGCTTCACCCGGGCATAAAAACACTTCTCGACACCAGAGGGCTGACCCTTACATAAAGGCCATTTGTGCACCTCCGTACCCAGATCTGCTTTTGTGCTTGTTTTTTCAAACGTATAAATGTATCAATAAAGATCTGAGTGCTTTTCATTTTGCTTGTGTGGTTTTGCCTGAGGTGAATTGAGACCCACATGGGCTTCTTCACTTCTCCTGGCTGAATGTGTGTTAGTCTTGTATTGTTTACCCAAGCAAGTCAACTTTATTATATGTTTAAGTTATGCTCACATGGAAAAATGTTTAAGAAATATCTACTTTGACAGCTGATGCTGCATCCAGCTACTGTATAACCTGTCATAGAGTTAAGGGAGAAATGTACCTTGGCTTATTTCAATAAGTTTAGTGCCAAGTAAGGGATGTTTGGTGCTATAATTTAGAGCAAACACACTTACTGTGTCCTCAATGTGTTGATCTTTTTAGACTCTCCCCAAGTACTGGCTGAACTAGGCTAATACCAAAGATAAATTGCACCTGCCACTGACCTCTCTGCATTGAAACCACATTACTCTTCTGCTTTTTTTTCCTACTCTTTGAGCTTTTGTAGTTTTTGGTGTTTTAGTAGCCGAGGAACTACTGTAAAAGAGTCTTAAATAAGAAATTTTGAGTTCAGCGTTTGGTTTCAAATGCTAAGCTAGCCTGTAAGATTTCCTTGATTTGTAATTGGCCCAGTCCTACTGCTGTGATTGTGAGAAAACAGAAGCAAGGCTTTGCGATCACCTCATTTATGAAGAAACTGAATTGGAGAAGGCCTTTCTAATGCAAGAGCACATTCAGCAGGTTTCTTTGTCTGAGCTGATGACCAGCGGGTCTCACATCCTGCCTACCCCCTCCTCTCCCCCCTTCTGGTAGGACAGAGAGGGGTAATGGGAGGTGCACGTGATAGTGCAAGAGAGCATATAGTACAGATGGAGGGTTAAGGAAATTTATTTTTTATTTTTTGTAGAGATGGATTAAGAGGAGAAAAAGGGGCCTCTGGCACCTCCATGGGAGGAAGTGATCTGAGAAATGAGCTGAGCTTCACTTATCCTCAGTCTTCTGGGGATCTGACTTTGCAGCCATCCATCCACACACATTGGAGTCTGGGCTGATATGCAGTGTCAGATGGGAAAACAGCAGTTGTGGAAGTGGTGTCAGGCCTAATGGCCATTCCCCTAGATAATTCTGCTTGGTGTTCATCAATTTCTCCATCTATCATATGGCCTCCTTTTCTGCCCTCTCATTTTACTTTAGAGTAATATTACATTCTTTCTCACAAGTAGCAGGGATTTCCTTTTTTTCTCCTTTTGTTTTATGTGACTGAGTGCTTGCAGGCCTAAAGTACAAAGTAAACTACTACTGTAAGCCATGACCGTAGACCATAATCTCTGCTATACATTAATATCATTGATGTTTTTTAAATAAAAATAACTAAATCCTGTTTATTATGTGTTTATAAGCATGTTCTTTTGGACACAAATTACTTTTGCACTCAGCTTAAGAGCTTCATATTTGCATTTCCAGGAATATTAACAAATGACTTAAGTGACCATTGCTTGCAAAGTGACTTGAGATGTGGGGAAAGAAATATAACCTGCTGTCTCACCGTTATGGTGTTCTGGGTCCCACTGTGTGTACTTCTGTTGACTTTCAGAGCAGCAGTACTGTGTTTGTCAGATGATCTTTTAACTCCAGTGTGTTTTGGACTAGCCTGCGTGCAGTTGTGTCACCACTCTCATGTGCACTCTGGCCCGAGTCTCAGACCTCAAAGGTAAACACAGAGGCAAAGCTGTAGTGAATAATTGATGGTTATGGTGGCAGTGGCAGCTGTTTGCAGCAGGGGAGAGTTTGTGGCTGCTGTTGCATTGTGATAGGGGGGTGGATCTGTCTGCTACAGACATTAAGTACACATGACAAGATGTGCAAGCTGAGGCCATTTTTTTTTCTTTGTCCTACAATAGTTACGTGTTGGTTTTCATGTTCTTACTATGCAGTGCTTATAAATGTCATAATTTAAGAGCTCAGGGCTAATCTTAAAATAATTTAAAATAGAAGAGACAGACTTATTTTACTACATCTATTATAAGAACAAAAACATTTTAGTGTACCACATGATTTGATCAAAATCTGTTTTGTCTTAGGGTGCATACTTATCCAAAAGTATTATCAAGGTCATATTGAGCGATAGATGAGTTGTTATGTCTGTTTAAAACCACAAGAAACGTGTTATAATCCTCTTAAGTGTTAGTGTCTACACAGAACTGCATGGCTTTTTTTCAACAGTAAGAAAAAATCTGGAAAATACAGTTTTGTTTTTAAATTTCTTTTTAGTAAGCACAGTTTCAAAGGAGAAAGAAACCATTTCTTTGTACATTAATGATTTTTTTTTTTGATTGTTTTTTGGAGTGCAGTTCCAAGTTTGGAAATGAGTAGTTTAATTATTTTTTTCCCCACTTTTGCAGCTGGATTTGTTCATGCAATAGATTAAAAAGAGACTTCCTCTGTTGCTAAACAGAGTTTAAATTCAGACATGACATTTCTTTGGAATAGGATGCTGTTTGATCAAACAAGATCTCCGGATCTATGCTCGCAAATGCCCAAATGGTCCTTTGAGGCTAATCTGTCAGGGTTCTAATGTCCCTGCGGAGTAATAGGTCATCCAAGATGGTTTTAAAACCAACCACAAACAAATGCTGCCCTTTATCTGGTGGCCACATACAATCATTCAGAGCTTTTATCACTCTGAAACCCGATAGCTTTCACATCCTGACGCCAATGTACAATGGTTTAATCATTCCTTTTTTTTTTTTGTCATAGGTCACCTTCTGTCACCTTTAGTTTTTCTTTCTTATTTACACCCAATTTAAGTTTTTACAGTTGAGTATACCTGATGGATACAGTTAAACAAATTCATCTTCGCATGGACTGCTTGTGATGACACAAGCCAGGCATATTGGAGTTTTTACCACTTGGTGCTCACTTCATCCACTCACCAACTAGCAAAACACAAATACCGTACTTGTTACGTTTTGTAACAGTTGGCGAGTTCAGCCAAGCTTTAGGTGGGGCACTGGACCTTCTGGTCTCGTCTCGGTGGCAGAGCCACCTCAGGACATTGTTTCATTTTTTTCCTGAGGGGCAATTTATGCTCTCAGTCAGCGCCTCAGTTCATGACAATCTTAATTTGTTGACGTCTGTGTTTGTCTTGTTGATTCCTTTTTGTTGGGAGCGTCTCTTAGAGCAGGATGTAGGAATAATCAAGTGAGACATGGAATGCCCCTGTTTGTCTGTGGTCCTTTCCACACACACACACACACACAGACACACACCCACCCCTTCTGTTGGACTGATGGTCTCTGATAAATGATGTAAAGCAGGTGTTTCTGTGTAATCCTACAAAACGAGGCACCAACCTTGCAAGAATGTTAATTAGATTTTCGCCAGTAATTTGTCCAGGAATCTTCATTTCAGTTACTATTTCAAGGCCCGCCATCTACACTGGAGTCCAAAGTGAAAACATTTGCTTCCAGTCTGGGGACTGTCACCCCCACCAACAGTCATTTTGACTGGTGATTGTCTTTAAAGCAGTGTTCATGGAAGTGTTCATGGAAAAAACGTTTCCTTCAGTGTCACAGCTGAAAGAAAAGGTCCAGGTCTGAAAGTGATCACAACAATAAGAAGAATTTGTTTGTGGCTATGAAATTAATCCAAATGTCCACTCGTACATTATATACCTAAACATTTCCAGACTAAACAAGAGATTCATGCATCTGAAAATATTTATTAGAATACAATAAAATTCTTTTAAATATGCAATACACTGCTCAGTTTTGTAGCTGAATGAATGGGCAGATTGTTAAAAGTTGTTATTGACTCAATAGTTATTTACCAGTTATCTAAACTATTGTGTCCTCTTCTTTTCCTTATTGATCACAGAATTGACTTGGTCTGTCATTGTCTTCCTGTGTTACTGAATAATATTTAAGCATGTTCCCTTATGAAACAGGAAACAGCCATGGTGTTTGTGTATTTTCGCCGATTGCTCAAGATGTCAGCTCTCAGCTGTAAGATCTGCAATATGTCAGATACACTGATTTTTACAGTCCAAGTTCATTTCATATTTTGTTCATATTTCCTAACACCCATGAAACATAAAAGCTCTCACGGAGCTCAGTAAGAGATCATACCTGTTACCCTTCCCATGTAAAAGTTACGAAACCTTTGGACAGTGGTTAGATTGTATTGGGGAGTATGAAATACTAAACTCTGAAAATGATTTGACGACTCATTACAACTTCTTACAGGTGCAGTGTAACCTGTTGGAGTTATGGATGGCCAGTTGATCCAAGTTGAATATTCAAGTGAAACAGAACAAGATGATTCTGTATGCCATTTGGAGGTGGAAATAAAGCCGGGGAGGCTGAATAATCCTGCCAAGAGCCGGTACTGTGGTGTAACATTACACTGAAAGTCTGAACGGCTTACTGAATAAAATTCACACCCTTGGATGCTAGAGTTGTGATATATCTGTTTTAAGCTGGTTTCATTTCATTTTAAAAAGAAAAAAAAAAAGATGAATTGTAAAACTGTCCATCTTTACCTCTTGCGCATATCAGTATCGTACGGTTTCTGTCTTGTATCGCTCACTTTTGATTTAATTATGGACAGATCATTGTTTTGTTTTCTTTTTCAGTTTTCACTTGCGTGTTGTAACTTACTGATTTTGCATCAAAGTCCATGCAAGTTTCAGTCAATGCAAACTACATAAAACCAACTACAATAAGGTTATCCACTTCCAGGGATTTGAAAAAGATGTTACTGAAGCACTTCTGCTACAGTCACAACCTTAAAAATATACTGAAACGTTAGGGCTGTGCGTTAAATTGTAACAACAGTCTGCTGGGAAATGTTTTTTTTTGCTTCTCTCTAATGATGTTTGCTGTTTAGGGCCACCAGCATGGAAAAGGCCTGAGGTTCTGTTTTTGAATAATCTTTTCATGCTTGAAGTTTAACAATAGGTTCACGGTCATGGTTGGCCAGTTGGCTTTTGAACAAACACAATATGACATATGTTGAATGAGTGCGTTGTGCCACGTGACCAATTTCAGGCGTCTAATCGAGGTGATGATGGGTGGATGTTTGTATTTAAGACGGGGAGGTGAATTGAAAGCGCAGCAGGATTTGCTGGAGACAACAAAGACGTATGCATCCATGTATGTCTCCTGCTCAGGCCAGCAAAGAATAACAAACAAAACTGTAACGGGGATGGCAGCAGTTTGTGTTTCCCCGTCAAGAACGCAGCTTTTCATTTCACTACAACAAGAATGCCATGTTTTTTTTGGTTTTTTATGTTTGTCTCAGCACTGTTTTCTATTGATGTCCTTAGCTTTTAAGTGATTTCATCTTGTAAAAGCACTTGTTTGTTGACTGTGCAAGTGTCGAGGGACAGGGCATTGTTTACTGTAAAAAGTCATTTTATAGTAAGTATTTCACAATGCAAGTCTTCTCATAAATCTTGTAAGATATTTCCCACTAAGAAGGCATCTCACTAAAATATTTCTTCACTTTGTAACAAACTCAAATTGTTGTGTAGCAATTTAGCTAAAGTTTAGAAAACCTCAAATCTTGCTTTACTAATTGCTTTCCTTTAGAATAAATAGAAATGTAGATTAAAAGTCAGAATGAAGTTAAAAAAAAGTTTGAGTTTGCCACGACTCAGATCTTTTAAACTACTTACCCTGTCAAAAACGAATAAAAGAATTAACAATCAGTTTTCAAAATCATTTGAACAGACCTCTCCTGGTTGACACCACCTTGTTACAAGTCCATACAAGTCGATCAGACACAAAAAGAAGGGAGTTTGTAGCCTCTGCTTCCCATTTTTTCGTGAATATCCAAGTTCTGAATCAGTTCTATGGGAGAAGGGGCCATTAATTATTTTTCTTTTGCATCTATTGACAGTAGTAACATTCAGTTGTCGGCTTCTACAGACTTTAAAGACTGTAATGTTTGTACAAGCAGCTCTTTTTATGCACTTTCTATCCAGTTACAAAGTTTAAATGACTTTGAGTTGCCTGTAGGGACCCTGTCAGCACTATAACTATGTGATTGTAGTGATATTTAGGTTGTTTTCCAGCTGTGGGCAGAGTTACAACTTCTGGATGGGGATGACTTGCTGTGATTCAGCTGAGTTGTTGGTGCATTGAGGATGCAGGAGTGTGTCCCTCCAGCTAGGACAAGGCACTGCAGCTGTGCATATGTTAATCCCACTTTAGTGAAAAATGAGAGGGGTGTTGGTGCTGATCCTCATCTTTATCTCTGTGGCTCTGCACAAAATCAGTGCTGACTGTTTACAGACCAGTTACTCCTGTAACTGGGATTCTATCAGAAGGTGCATAACCCTCTAAGCTCTGCAGTGTGGTTTTAGCTGTGCACAAAAGCTCCTCTTTCTTTCATTATTTTGCTGCAATTTCAGTAAGCAGTAAGCTCTACAAATTCTGGCACTGAGTAGACTTTCACTTTATCATAGTAGTCTTGTTTATGAAATCAAGGTTCACAGTGAGGTGGCCTTTTACATGCCTTAAATACCGACTCCCTGTGTCATGAAGCCCAGACTTCATGCTTGTCTCTAAAATGTAGTACAACATAGTTCCCTGTCTTTTGTTAAATACATATACAATTTTTGAATTTGATCTACTCACATTTTCTAAAGTTTTGGGGAAAAGACAATGACTTGGTGTGATCTGTGTACCTGGCTGAGCTTAGCTGTGTTTGCGCTGCGGCACGTGAAACCTAAGGAAATGAAGGCATGTCTGGAATCCCCAGGAGTTTGTCCTCCCTTCTGGAGGTGAACTCGCTCCTCTCACTCACGCACGGGCTTATTCCACATTCCTGATGGAAAAGCTCCACACATAGACACTTGTTGTTGAAGTTTGCCTGCTATGCACAATTCGCCTCACGTGAATCCTAAAGTTAACTAAAGCTAATTTTCCTCTCCCATTTGTTAACTGTGCCGTTCTTTTCACTTTAATAGTCTTTTAATTAAGATGGCCCATGTTCTTCCGGGGATTAAAGCACGAATGGGAATACTGTGGAGCAGCTCAGCTGAAAAAATGAGCTGTAAATTTCAATTTCAGCTCATTTTGCAGTTGCAAGCAATGCCATATTGATTTTAAGATTAAGACTAAGTGTGCTTTCAGATTTGAGCCCAGCTAATAATCTGTCCTTTGTAATATATGGGCTGATATCAGCTTCTTGCAGATAAAGTGTATTGATTTTCTGTATGTTTATTTGTCTGCCGAGAAGGAAGCACAAGGAAGTGCTGCACAGAAATGCCAAAGTAACACTGTACTACTCCCCTTAGACAATATAAAACATAAATATTACTCAGTGTTTTATTAATCAACTGAAGCCTTGTGAATCTATGACCTCGGAGTGTTTTCTTTTGTTTGTTTGTTTTTTTTTTACTTTGGTTTTTCTTTACCTTCCACCCTGCTTACCCTTTGCTTGGCAATCCTTTTCTTGGATTAGAATCATTTTTACTTAAAGTCAAAATTCAAATGCACAGCTGAAACACGTTTTCTGGTGTGTAAATTAAATCAAAAAGTAGCTCCCTCGAATAATGTCCGGCTTTCAAAGAACCTTAATCTCCTTAGCACAACTGTCAGTGTTTCAAGTATGATGTACAGCTCCACATGTAAAAAAAAAAAAAAAAAGTAAAAGTGATCATTCCTGTTTCACTGTGGAACTTTTGCACGCAACAATGCAACCTTAACAAAAGACTAACTACCTTTTTGCAGGTGATCATTTCAAATTTCCAGTAGGTTTCTTCCATTTCCTGTATAAATGCTCACTAACATTTAGATTTTTATTTATTTATTTAGTAGCTCCAGGTTGAACAAGACAAAAATCAACTTCTTTGCAGTCTCAGGCTTTTGGGTAAAAATGCTAGCGTACTTGGCTACTTGGCAAAAAGTGTCTCAGGAGCCTCATTAGGTCCTGCAGTGGTATCAAAGGTAGTGAAACGGCGCTCTTTAAAAAGGTTTTCATGGCAATATTTTATTGGTGCAGGCTTGTCATAAGAGTGACTGGGTATGTGAGAGACACTTGATGCAGTTGACCAGTCTAATGGATCCTAAGACAATAGAGGATGTCAGGTAAAGCCAAGTGCAACTACATATTGATACATGTGCCATTTTTGGTTGGCACCCTATAATTTATTGGATGGACCTGGCACACTGGCAGAGATATAAAATGTCCCATCATCAGGTTCCCATGTTGTGTATTTTTAGGGCCGCGATTGCAAACCAAGTTCATGAAGCTAGGCTCGTAGAAGTGTGTGTTTCAGGCAGACACTTGTGATCAGCATGTTCTTGCCTGAATGCATCGGGCTAGTGCTTTTGCTCGATTCTGGTGTTGATCCTCTAAGGAGTCATGTGGGAGAGAAGTGCAGGCAACTCTGTAATTATACTGTCTCAGTGACATACAAAAAGGGCTTTGCTTGTGATCTGATGCAGCAATATCGCTGGTTTGTGCATTGTGTAAAAGATTAGCATGTGCTAAAATGCTGAGTCTCTTTCTCGTAAAATGTTTCAGTAGGGAATAAAAAAAAATCCATAAAACCTTGAAAAAAAGAAATGTGAAGCTAGATGACAGTAATAGTGATGCAATGCAGATTTTCACGTGTTGTTTATTCTTTAGCCAGCTGATGTCTAAATCAAGCTAGGGTTTGTTTTAATTTCAATGTCAGTCAGACATCACCAGGGAGTTTTCTGCTTCCTTGTTCCCGTGGCTCCCTCACTGAACTAACACTGGTCTCCAAGGTGATGAAACTCCCAGGGGCCATTGTTGTCAGGGAGAGGCACCAGGTGGGCTGGGGCTTCCCTGTCACTGCAGTCTTTCTATAGCTGCCTGTGCACCGCTGCTGTTCCAAATCTACTTTCACCTTGGCCTGAGCAAAAGCTGTCGAACAGAAGCAGGGAAGGAGTGTAGCTTTTCTCATAGGTACACTTTGTCCTTGGACTTTGAAAAAGCTACAACACCAAGACTAAGAAACTTCACAGCAACTTAAAGTAGAGCAGTTCTTTCTCCACAAGGAGTGAGATTCTTGAGCAATAATATAATGATAATAATAATATTAAGATAAAGTCATAGTCTATAATAATGATATATTACACACAAACACTAATTCTGGTGCTATCCTTACTAAAAACTACAAAAGATGACTAGTTTTTGCATTTCTGTCACTTCAGCAGCTACAACTAATGCAACATTATTTATTCAGCTCCTGCTACTGTTGTTACTGTAACAACCACTGCTTAAAGTGCTGTTGCAGCTGCAAGTACAGACTCAAATTGCATGCTACATTTTACAGTACTGCCCATTATCAGCTATGTACGTACCTCTACTCTCAAAACAACTTTCAAACCAACTTTTAGTTTTTTCTTTTTTTTAATATTGTGTAACTACTATTGGTGCTACTGCTACTGCATTATGGCAGAAAAAAAAAAAAAAGAAAGAAAAAAAGGACTTGCCGGAGTGGATTGTGGGACAAAACATTTTCCAGTCTATGTGGACCAGCTACTTTCTTCTCCCCAAACTCTTAAGTCACCTTGATTTGCATTATATTATCATCATGCATGCTCTTGCATCTTTATGCTCAGAGGACCGTATATATGGTGTGGAAATGCTCTAGAGCTAGCATGCTTTTAGCTAAACTATGCTAGTCTTTTCCCTCTTAAATGGGTATAATCTACAGCAGGGATAGGTGTATGCTTCCAGAAACTGTTATTTGTGCTTGTGTCACATGGATGCACATGGTTTTCTCAGTATCTTAAATGCACAGTTAAGTTTAACTATGGTTATGATTTGACTTTGTCATGTATTTGGGCTACTGTCCTTCTCTCAGTATGCAAACAGAGGATGGGAATCAATTTATTGACCACAGTATGTCTGACTCTGCAGTGACAGGTGGCATTGGGCTGCTTTTCAGCTTGTTTTCCAATGGTGGACTTTTTCACAGTCCAAAACAATTGAGATTTTACCTGGCAGTAGATCAGTTCCTCACTGTGCAGTGGCTAACAAAGATGCATGATGTCCCTTGTGGTTAACCTGTGTTTTTATCGACGACTCCTGCCAACATCTTCCATTACTTTTGTGTCAGAGCCTGGGACGCTAAGCGCCTAGGCCAGTTTGACTTTAGTGTAGCTGAATGTTACATACGTACATCAGTAATGTGCCCACAGACTGGATTATCTGGGTATGTTAGTCTGGTAGTCTGAGGCAAGGTTGCCTAAATCCTTAGGCATAGTTGTAACCTGACCAACTATCAATTTACATGAGCTTGGTTAGACGATAATAAATGATGTATAGGACACAAGAGTGATAGCTATGTCATTTTCAAGTGGACCAGAAGCATTCTGAAAAGAGGAATGTAGTGAGAGGAAAACCCGCTCAAGATGGAGAATGGCCAGACAATTACTGGGAGACGATGGGCGCTCGGCCACATGATACTGTGAGGGAGGCCATAACCTGGGTATGTACAATGAGGCAGTTGTGTTCTAGCTGTACCCACTCATTGCTCAATTTATGTCGGTTTTTAAAGGTGCATGACTCAGTACTGTCCCTGTAGTGAGAGAGTTTTTGAGATGTTGACCTATTTTAGTAAATTGAAAATCGCAATAGTAGTGGTCCTTAACTTATATAATAGAGTATTATAACATGCTTCAGTGAATTTATCCTTTTTTTTTTTTTTCTTCCAGACGAGCCATTTCCACGTGGTTTTTCATTCCTTTTGCAAGTGGTTGTGCTTATGGTATGGGCTGACCACATAGGAATAGCAGGCAAATTAGTTGTATATAGCAATGCCTGGGTCACACAGGTCCAGAGGTCACGGTTGCTGTGGTCGTCCCCTGCCACACGGCTCCATGAATGAGACTAACTAAAAGCTAGCAGGCGGCACATACCGGATCCAGCACATCCAGGAAAGAGCTCTATGGACTGTAAACAATAGGGCTTCTGGTTTTGTGTCATGTTTGTGGAAACACAAAAAGAGAACGAAAGCATGTGATGAAGTCAGGAACAGGGGTGGAGGTGAAGCGCCTCCTCCATAGTTTATCTCCTTCTGTGTTCAGCCATTCCTTTTGTGTGAGAGCATGACTGTAGAACCTCTGACCATTACTTCAACTGAACAGCAAAGACTGCAAGACTGCACGACTGCAGTCTGCACTTGCCTGTCCATGAAGATGTCAGGCCGTAATTGCTGCTAACAAAAGCACGGCCATCCCTTTATTTCACTTTGTGGTCATAATAGCTTAGTAACTGAGTAAACACCTAGAACATACATTATTTACATTTGCAGGCTGCCTTAGTGCTGAGGTAGCCACACCCTCTCTGGACAGAAGCTCCGTCATTAGACGACCTGTTTGCTCATTTCCTCTTGCTTATAGCACTTTATTCTTTTAAGCTGTTATAGTGTTTCCTGCTTTTACTAATGTAGCAGTAGAGTGATGTCTATGATGTCATTGATTATGTTGCTTTAATGCTTTGATTGTTTTAGTGTGGAAGACCAACTTTAAAAAATCTAAATCGAATGGAACTCTGGAGTATGAGCTCTTTCAGGCTTTCAGCCTGGCTTCTGCTTTGAATGTGGTTTGGATTGCAAATCTGCATTGCAACACTGTGATAACTCTTAGTCTATGTGGTTTTCTTTCTTTCTTATTTTTTTTTTTAATCTTTTATTTTTGTGCCTGTGTTAATAAAGATGTGGTTTTGTTATATAGAGCTGATGGCTCAAGCTTTATTGATCACTTTGGAATTTGTAGTACCTCAAACATGGATAAGCCCACCACGATTGCAACATGGGAGGGATTACATGTCTATTTTTAAAATGCTGACTGGAAATCGCTTTACTGCAACAAGGAATTACAATTTAGAGTTGCAGAAACCATAACCAGTAGTGCCCCATGCCAGTTTTGTTTCCTGTACTATGCATCTAGCAGAAGCACTGATGCTACAAAAAAAGATTTCTTTAAGTTGTTTTTCTGCCGACATCAAAGGAATAAAGACGGAAAGTCCCAACAAGTTCCACTGATGTGTAGGGGTGTGATAAAATATCGATATGGCGATATATGACGATATCACGATACCCATTTTCATGATACACTACATCGATTTTCGACTCCAAATATTGATTATTACTCTTTAAAAATGGATGCTGTTGCTGGCAACAGAGAAAAAAAATTCTTAGAGTTATGATAACTCTTCAACCATTTGTGCTAGTGACGCAATTCAAACGGATTCTGAAAGCTGAGAACCTCGTGCTGCGTTGAGTTATTCAGCAGGGTGAAAAAAATAGGATCAGCGGATGAAAGAGAGCAAATAGTGAGTGTTTAGCGGTGTTTAGAACTGTCTTCTTTGCTTATCGTATTTTCATGGTTCTAAATAATTGCTCTAATGTTTTGTTTTGTTTTTTTTCCTGGAAGTTTTGACTGTCGTTTTACCATGTTTTTTCCTTCCCATTTTCCGCCTGTTTTTGCAAAGTTATTCTATTTGGAGTAAGCCTTTAGCATGAGTTCATAAAGACAGAGAACCCAGTTTAGAATGAAAGAAATAATTAGTGTTTAACTGAAACAGTTAGGGCCAAGTTACCTCTTGTTATACTGCTAAGTGGCATTCATTATCAAATGCATATTCAAAATAGTTTTATGAATAGCATTATTAGTACTGTACATAGTGCAGGAAAAAAATGTCGAGGCAAACCTTTGGACCTGTTCACCTACGTTGTTTATATGTTGAAGATTCAGATAGTTGGGTTTTTTATCTTTTTGTTATTTCACACAGTTTATTGCATCTATAACATGTAAAAATTACAGTTTCTATCGTGAAAAAATGGACAAAAGAAAAAAATATTGAGACAGTAGTCAATATGAAAAATAGAAAAAGGACCAGGTGGACTGTTATTAATAGACTTTGAAGGGTTTATTAAAAAAAAAAAACATTGTTTGCAAACATCAGCCAGAACAAATACAACCTCCGCTCCTGTAGATGTTGAAGTATAGCTTGCTGCTTTCTTGATAGGTGGGGGCGTTTCTGATATCGTATTTCAACACATGTATCGTATCGTGATACTATCGCATCATGACACATGTATTGGGACATGTATCGTATCTTGAGATCCTCACCAATACACACCCCCACTATTGT
>JBAMYA010005679.1:0-18059 GCA_037176975.1 Arrhamphus sclerolepis | reverse complement strand
GATACACCTAAAACATGTAGGACTACGGCTCTCCAGGACCAGGGTTCCCTACCCCTGCTATGGTCTATATCAGGGGTAGGGAACCCTGGTCCTCTAAGTACAATTGGGACTGAGCCTACTGAAACAGTATTTATTTTATTCAGTAAAAACACTCATTAGTGATCATAGTTGTCTTTAAACAAATGAGGTGACCAGCATTTTAAAATGAAAGGACCCCAAGATTACCATGACTACCATAGGCGGACACTGCTAATTTCTCCTGATAGGATGGATGATAGGGACTCTAGACTCAGTAAAATATGTAGGAGTAGACTAAATTTAATTTAGAAACAATCGGCACGCTCAAATCATGAAATGAATTTTAACAAACCTTTCCTGCAGCCATGGCATGTCCTAATGACCAAATGCAGCCCACATTCTTCACCCAGCCACACTTAAATTAGTTGTAAGCTTTCAAAGACTTGTAGACCTTTGGTTCCTCCAAAGTGTGGGCACTTTTGTCACAAAAGTACACGTCAGGGTAGGAAGTAAGTCCTTCAGATCGTGTTAATGCCGTCTGTACTGGTCAATTCCACTGATTGCTGCTATTTTCTCCACATAAGAAGATTTAGATTTGGCACTGAGCGTTTCCATGAACTTCTGATGTGGTTTTAGTGTCGTTCTCTGATGATTTTCATCCATTTCTGACAAACTATTGTTTGTAATTTGTGAACGCACGACTGCACTATAATTCAGAAATACCCATCGCTGTGTTGTGAAGCTTGACCTACAAATGGCAACGCTGGGTCAGAGTACCCAGATGTGCGACATCAGGGTACTCAGGGCTTTAACATTGATCTGTTGTCCGTTCACCAGACCCCTTCTACTGGGCATGGCTACCCCACGCCAAAGTTGCTTTCTCTCAGGAAATCAGAGAGCTAGTTCTACCCAAACTTTCTGACCCAAACTTTGTCAAAGACCTAGAAGAGGACCTCTACGAATTATTTAAGGCAAGTTGAGCTTCATCACTGATACATAATTAAGTCTGTATAATTTGTATACAATCTGTAGAGTTGAATCTGTTTTAAACGGAGGAGAAGGTTGAAACGGGGACGACTCATTTCAAAGAACATTCTCTGTAACATACATGTTTTGTCCCCTGTATCTAATAGAAAGATCCAGGTTTTGACAGAGGACAATTCCACAAACAAGTAGCTGTTATGAGGGGACAGGTGAGTCTAATCTCCTTTTATACATGCAAAAGCTTTGTTCAAAAAAGAGATATTGTTACCCATGTTTTTTTTTTTCTAGCAATGTGACGTGCAGCTAACTTTGTTTTAGTCCTGACTTCTTGTTGTGACTTTCTTCTCCCTTTCTATCCCAAGATTTTGAATCTGTGCCAAGCCCTGAAGGATGGTAAAACACCCCTCCAGTTGGTCCAAATGCCCCCAGTTATCGTTGAAACTGCTAGAGCACCGCAGAGAGCTAACAGTGAGTCCTACACGCAGAGTTTCCAGAGCAGAAGGCCCTTCTTCACCTGGTGGTAGGAGAGGAGCAGCGGAGCAGAGCAGAGAGGTGCAGGAAGCTGGAACGAGGAGCTTCTGTTTATGGACAGAGACAGAATCTGAGAACACAGGATTTTTGTTTTTATCCTGGAAATAACTCACCTCATCTCCTCTCCTCGCCAGTGTTTTGATCAGAGGGTGAGTTAGTGAGTGGAGAAATAAGGCCAAAGGAGGGAGGTTGTCATAACCTATCTTCCCTGTTTGCTTCCGTGCCTTTTGCGAATAAGATTGGAAAAAAAAAAAGTAGGGGATGAAGATTCTGTGCCCTCCTGAGAGTGATAGCGGTGAGAAGACATTTCCCTGCACTCCTGGGTGCATATCATGTTTGCTCACATACACGTGCATGCCAGTCAGAAGCCTCTCATCTGTTGTTGAATGGGAGGTGTTGCATTCCATGTTTTTTCTTTCTTTCTATTTTTCTTTCTTTGGTCACACCTCTTTACCTTTTAATACTCAGATGCAAATCCTCTCATAGGCAGTAAAAAGCCCCAGGCTGGTGGAAACAGTGTCGCTCAATCAGTGTTTTGTTTTCTAACAAAAAAAGATGCGTTTATTGTGATTAAGTCATAAAGATTTAGGAAGAGGACACTAAATGGCATATGCCTTTAATCAGTCAACACAAACTATGTGAACTGCTTTCCAGTTGGTAATTGCTCTTCTGAGGATTAAGATCAACAGTTCTTAGAGGTGATATTGCAAAGCAATGATACTTTTGACTTAGAAAGCATAAAAAACCCCAAACATTACAATGGCAACTGTGTGGCTGGTTTACCTACCGTCTTTCCCCACAGATGAGTTAAATCATCTGCAACTGAGCAGAGTGGGAGAGCAGGCCCCACTAGCTCCTGTTTGTCTTGGCTCTGTTATTTTCTATTAATTTTCTGGCTACTGGGCGGACCCAGGTAAACAAAATAACTTCCTGCTGTACCGAACTGACATGAAATGTATTGTGACAATGCACTGTATAATTTGTATGTAATATTTAATGATAGATTATAATTAAAACATAATACTGATTGTGTTCTTGCAGCTAGTATGTTTGTGTAAACTAATAATCCTTACTGCTGGTGACTGCAGATCTACTAATGTGATCCAGCAAAACATGTCTTCAAAGCTGCTATAATCAATATTTTTCAATAACAACTGAATGTTTTGTTTTTTGTATTAGAGGCATGGGGATGAGTGGGGGTGGGCTCATATATATTGCGCAATTTTATGCGACCATCTGACTTACGCAAAGCCATGCAGCTTTTCACTCCCTTTCTTCAGAGGTTGACACAATTTCCTGAAATATTAATGGAATGTCCATGACATGCTTTGGTCAAAATATCACTGGATTATAGTCACTTAACTCTGCTCAGCAGCAGGTTTTAAGAGGTGGAGTCGGCCACTCGATTCTACTTTCTTCAGTTGTTTTTCGCAATATTTCTGGTCGCATTTGTGTGCTGTGCATTATCTCACACTATCACTTTATTCATCACTGCGTTGGGCCTCAGACAGACGGCAATAACGTGTTAAAACACCTCACCTTAGTTGGGAACAGCTGAAGTAATGCAACAGCCAGCTTTTAAAAAAAAAAAAAGTTTCTTTTGTACATTTGGGTTAAAATGCTGCAACAGAAGCTGCATCTAATAACGAAATCACTATCAAGATTTATTAAGTCTTCCGTTTCTTAAATGAACTATATGACTGCAGATAAAAATTTGCTGTTGATAGCAAAGCAAAAAGCAGGAGCAAAAAAACAGTTTCAGCTTCACCACCTCCAAGTTATAGAGAATCCAGCCTAGTTTTAATTTAAAGTACATTGGAGATAAAGATGGAGAGACACTGTGTTGTACAAAGAAATCTGAACGGCTCACTGGATGACAGTCTTGTATGGCATTAAAAAAAAAAAAAAAAAAAGTAGGTGTTTTTGGGTTTTTTTTTTTCAATTTTAGAGGTGGTAGTGACTTTGGACAGCTAAATATTTGCACTCAAGCATAGAAAAGGGATTATTTTTAACAGTCTACCCCTAGAAAGCTCAGGTAAAATCAACAATACAATTTCTGACATCAGACATGTGACATGTGCCTCTGACATCATTTACAGGTATTAGGTGTCAGTAGTACTGTGTACTTCTGGTCCAGTTATGATTAAAGCCACAAACACTTTCACAATATAAGGTAATTAATGAGAAATGGTTTAATTTAACATATTTGTTTATTTACACCTTTGATTTTTCTGCTCTTTTCATTATAGCACATAAATACATTGAACCAATTACAATATTAATATGACATGAGACATTTTACCACAGGGCTTGAAGAAAAATGGGAAATACTAGATGGTAAAGTACATAACTGCAAATTAATGCTGTTTTTGGTCCATGTCTAATATCAGTGTATAAAGGTAACATAAATACTTCACCATGATATATCAAGAAGTGAAAGAATGTGTGTGTTTACCCAAGAAGGGTAAAAAAGGAATAAAAGCTGGTTTGACGGTGAAAAAAAGTAAATGATAGTGTTATTTGTACATTTGAGCACTAAATTAAAAAAAAAAAAGAGCTTGAAAAGCTTTCAAAAATTGAACTGCTTAAAAATATATAATAATTCTATCCTGTTTATTATAATAAAATGCGTTGAGACTTTGAAAGTGCAGCAGTAACATGAATGGCTGGAGAGTTGTAGTATATAAGTTGGTAGTCGTCATTTCAATGTCTCAAATCATTTTCTTTTTTTAACATTTGGTTGTCATTCTACAGTGTAATTCAAACAGATATACCGAAACTGTTTCTTTTATTATTTTTCACCCGCCTGTGCTGTCTGTCTGTGCGATTTATCAGTTTGCTTTATGTGCATTACAGAAGAATCAAAAGGCCGTTTCTCACCTAATTCTTCAGCGCCTTGCAATCAAAAAAAGAAATTAGAATAAATAAACTACAATAGAAATAAAACTAAAATAAGCACTATAACTTTATAGACTCGTTAGGTTTTCTTTTTACTCTTCCTATCTGCAGTACTTAAAAACCCTAAAACAAACAAAAAAAAGAACATGTATGTACAATGTGATAGCAGAAGCCGTAAACAGTTCTGAAACAGGATGTCCTTTCAAAATCAGTTTTTTATTTCTCATTCCTTCCATTGTCCACACGGACGTGCATTCTTCAGTGGAGGATGCGGTGAAGGTAGCGTTCAGAGTTGCTGGCACCATCCAGCCTGATGCCCATCCTCCATGGCTTCAAGGGATTTTGATTCTCTTGAATGTTTTCCTCACCGGGCAGCTGAAATTCCTCCAGACTTGGTGTAAGGTTGGACTCTTCCTCCGCAGCTCTGCAGTCAGATAATGGCTCCTCAACCCTAAAAACACAGTTGCTCTGGTTTAGAAAAACTCTTACACATTTTAAGATACAGTTTGAGAATATTAGCTTCTTTTTTTTTTCACAAGAAAATGCTTGTGTAAGTAGATCAGTGTGGAATCACAAATGCGCCTTTATAATCTTAATTCCCTTAATGTAGAACTGGTGGTCGGAGAGCAACGTGCCTGACCCTCTGAACCCACCAAACAGCAATAAAAACCTCATGACTTAAGAGAGAACACTCATATAGAGAAAAGAGCAAGCTCTCCTCACAGATGCAGTAGTGGATCAACTTCAAAACATCTACATGCAGTATCTAAGAAAGCACAACTTTACGCAAGCTATTAAACTTTTTCTTTATAATAGGAAGAGGAAAAAGAACTGACTATTCAGGGACTGAAATGAAAGTCTGTGCAGTGTATGTATGAAAATCAAGCTGAATCTACTTTAGAAAAGCTTTAATTCACATTATATTGTAAAGAAAATAATGAGAAGTAATGTTGGGACCAGGTTTGTGTTCCAGCAGTTGTCTGCGTCTGTCTTGTTTCTGAGTAAGCTATTGGAGACTTTCACAAATATTTACAACGGTTTCTTTTCTTTCTTGTTTTCTTGCAGAACATAGGTATTGCAGTTTCCATGCTAAGGGCTTGTATACAGCATGATTTCTGCAGTTGTGTAGGATTTTAACACCTCCCACTGTTACAATACAATTTGCATTTGCTTATTCATGGGTACAACGTCAAGAGCACCATGAGCAGCGAATCACAGGCGACAACTGCTGAGGAGATGAGGGCGGATGTGGAAGTGTATGCGCTGACAGAAAACAGCATGTGAAAAATGAGCCATGCCTTTTATGCATGCTAATTTTGATGCAACAGCTCAAAATCATGACATGTATAGGCATCTATGAGGCTGCTTCTTTGAATGGGAAAATTCTTCAAATTACCAGTCTCCTGGTGTTGAGTCACCTTGTAAAAATTAGGGTTAACTAGGGAATTATTTAGGGAATATGGCAATCTTAATCTTCTTCTTTTCCATCCTCTCCTCTTACACCAACTACCTTCATGTCCTCCTTCTCTACATCCCTAAATCTCCTCTTTGGTCTTCCTCTAGACCTCCATCCTGGCAGTTCCAGCCTTGTCATCCTACAGATATATTCTCCATCCCTCCTCTGTACATGTCCAAACCATCTCAGTCTGGACTCCAACTTTCTCTCCAAACATCCAACATGTTTTGTCCCTCTACTCATTCCTGATCCGATCCATCCTCGTCACTCCCAAAGAGAACCCCAACATTTCAACCTGTGCTACCTCCAATTCTGCTTCCTGTCTTTTCCTCAGTCACTAAACCATACAACATCACAGGTCTCACCATTGTCTTTTACACCTTTCCTTTCATTTTTTGCTGATACTTTTCTCCACCCACTCTGACCTGCTTGCACACACTTCTTCACCTTTTTTTCCACACTCTGTTGCTCTGGACTGTTGACCCTAAGTACTTAAAATCCTCCACCTTCTTCATCTCTGCTCCCTGTGACCTCACTGTTCCTCTTGGGTTCCTCTCATTCACACATGTATTCTGTTGTTCTGCAGCTAGTCTTCCTTCCTCTCCTTTCCAGTTCATACCTCCACCTCTCTAGATTTTCCTCCAGCTGCTCCCTGCTCTTCACAGATCACAATATCATCTGCAAACATCAAAGTCCATGGAGATTCCTGTCTATCTCCATGTATCTCTTTGTCTCTCTAACCTGTATCAGTCAGATTGTAGTCTCTCCATCCTCACTTTACAACCTAGCACACAGATCATCATACACTCCTTGTTTTGCCCTTCGCCACCTCTACCTTCACCTTATGCTGCTCCTCCTGTGTACTCTCTTCAGTCCTCTTAGTGTCCCACTTCTTAACTAACCTCTTTGTCCATCTAAACTCCTGCACTCCCTTATTCCACCACCAAGTCTCCTCGTCTCCTTTCCTACGAGATGACACATCGAGTCCTCTCTCACCTGTCTTCCTGATCACATTACCTGTAGCTGTCCAGTCATCTCCCTTTATCTTCTTCATCTTCCTCACAACCAGATTATCCTACACACCAATATCCTGGCTACAACTTTGCAGTCACTGACATTCTGGTTATGTCTACACAAGATGTAGTTCAGCTGTGTGCTCCTACCTTCACTCTTATAAGTCACCCTGATTCTTCTTGAAGAAAGATTTCCATCTTTTTTGCAGAGTCTACCACCATCTGTACTGCATTCCTATCTTGGATACCAAACCTGCCCTTCATTTCCTCATCTCCTCTGTTTCCTTCTCCAACATGTCCATTGAAGTCTGCACCAGCCACCGCTCTTTCATCTCTGGGGATACTCTCCGTCACTTCATCTACCTCACTCCAGAATTTCTCCTTCTCCTCTAACTCACATCCAAACTTTGGGTCATAAGCAGTAACAACATTGAACATCACAACTTCAGTTTCTACAGACTCATCACTCTATCTGAAACCTTTTTCATCTCCAGAACATTCTCCTCCTTCAAGAGAACTCCTACTCCATTTCTCTTCCTATTCACACCATGACAGAACAGCTTGAATCCTGCTCCAGAGCTTCTAGCCTTGCTAGCTTTCCACCTGGTCTCCTGAACTCACAGAATATCCAGCTTCCTCCTCTGCATCATGTCAACCAACCTTTTCCTGTCATAGTCCCAACATTAAAAGTCCCTACTCTCAGTCCTAGTCTCTCTCTCCTTGATAACAGCTGTATATTAAAAGATATCCAAATGTACAGCCTGTGGGAAATGTGAATAATAATGTGCAAAAATATCATCACAATCCAACAGTTGCTGAAATGTCTCAATCTGAACCAAATAAACTTCCACACACTGACTGGAATTTTCTATCCCACTAAACATCTGCTACTAGCATAACTAGAAAATGTTTACTGTACACTTCCACTGATGCTGCACTGCCCTGTGGGTTCAAATTACTGTAATACTACACAACGATAATTCATTATATCGGCAACAAGACTAATTTCGTCTAAGTGAGGAATGTGGAAAGGCAAGCATGACAGCTGTGTGTGTGGATTGCTTTATTTTTGCTGGCATAGTCACTAACCCTGTTGGGACCACTGACTGTATTTAAACGATGGCTGAACTGTCTGGTTACATTACCCCTAGGTTTTTACAAAAAGCTTTTGAAGCCTTATTTTGCTCCATCTGTGCCATGCCACTTTGTTAAGGCGTGGAACCAGCGGTGCTGAAAAGCCTGCTGGAACGCATCCACCAGTTAGCTGTTTCAGCTGGACTGTCATAGCTTCTGCTAACCCAGGATGATAATTCATTCTAAACTGCATCCTCAGACGCTCCCAGGCCAGCTGAAACAGCCAGTCACGATGATCTGTTAAGACAATTAGCACAACTTACAAGCACAACAAAACACATTCTCTTGAAAATATCATTGTGATTGGTTGACCTTTTATACACAGCACAGAGGTCGATATAAAGTGTTAAGAATGATGACATTAAGAGCTTGCTGTCATAGGCAGGGTCAATGGCAGGGTCAATGGCTAGCTGTCCAGCCAAATGATGTCTGCCCATCTGATTGGTCAGTTTCATTGTTTCATATAATTTAACTGACGAGTTACAAAAAAGGTCACCCTCCTGTATGGTTGTCATGGATGTAAAATCTAACCATACAGACCAAAACCGTTTTTTGAACAAGGCTGTAAATGTTTATTTTTGCTGCAAAGTTGGGTATTTTAAAATGGGAGTTCATGGGCTTTCCTCTGTTTTGGACCGGCACTGAGTGGTCAGTCAAGGAACAGCAGCAAAACCTTCCTTGCTAGCATCAATCTGGAAGTAGGATGACTGCTGTTTGGTTGGGACCAGTAATCCTTATGGGACTACAGCTGGGTCCTAATGAGACAGGACATCATTTTTGAGGTCCTGGATAGAGTTAGACCTCATGTGTGAATTGAGGTTAGATTGGAAAATGTTTAGGTATTAACCAGTAATGGTGAAAATTAGGGTGTGAATTAGATTGTTCACAGTGAATAATAAGTCCTAACAAGTACAGCTGCTCAAGTTTGTGTGGGTGTGTCTGTGTGTGTGTGTGTGTGTGTGTACGTGCATGCACTGGTATGCAGAGAGTCTTGTGAAGTCATTATATGTTTGTCAGGCACTTGACGGTTTGCAGATTACACTTCAAGCCACAACCTCAGGACTATACGCATACTATCACGCACCTGAGATGTCCCGATGGTCTGAACCACTTATGGTCTCTGTGTCCGTCCACTCTGATTCCCGTCTTATTCCTTGTTCGGACTCTCAGCCCCACCAAGGCCTGGGCAAGCCCTTCTTCATCCTCTCTCGCTGCCTCTTCCTGCCTTTCTTCCTTCATTTTTTCCTCATCTGTATCCATCTCCTTCCACACCAACTTTGCCCGATTTTCAGCATTTCTGTCCCCTGCACTTCTGAACAGCCTCTGGAGCTGATGCAGGTTCAGTCCTGAGAAGATGTTGGAGTACCCAGATTTCCTGCTCCATCGACTGGAAGGTATACACTGCATGGGCAGCTCGTCTTCATTAGAGACGGGTTCCTGAGCCTCTGCCATGATACAGAATCTGAGCTCCTCGAAGTTTTCAGATTATGATAAAAGAAGGTAGGATGACCTGAAAGGTGAAACAAAAACAAAAGAGGCCAAACTGGTGAATTAACGTTAAAGAGATAACAGACACAAACAAAGCCTTAATCTGGCAGACAGTTTTCCATGACTGCAGCTCAATAATCTGGTTCACTCAGCCAACCTTTCCTCTGCGGCGCAGCCTTATCTCATTATTCACAGGTATTAGGTTAAGTATCTCAAGAATTCTGGCACTCATGGCTTGGTACGCAAGTGTCAACAAACACTGATGTGGGACTGGGACACACAATTTTTAGGATTTTGTGTAAGCTAATCTCTTGAGCCACAAAGGTCGGATAACAACTTTAAAAAAAAAAAAAATGTCCAAGCCGCAAATTTAAAAACCTAAAAATAATGATTAGAAATCATTAAGACAATCTCATTTGAGCAGCTGAAATTAACTTGTTGCATTCAATGTAAAATGAAGCTTCAAAGACAACAAACTCACCAGCTAATAGGTTAATTAGCTTTTAATAAATCCTCCAAACTTGTCTTTTTAAGAGCTCGTCACTGCTCTAAAGAGACACGTTTAGTGGTTAAGTTACAGTCGCTTTGCTGTAAGAAGAACTGACATTTTAAAACAGTTCGTAGTTGATCAGCACCGATAAAGAGGATAGAAGAATGAATCAGCAAACTGAGGCACAGGGTTGTTGTAAACATCTCAAATCTTTGTTTTACTGCAGACTCCCAGACAAATGCCATTGTTCCTGCAATGTTTCAGTTTTCACATCATTTTCAAGTAGCACTGATGTCTCATTTAACCTCTCTAATGATTAAATTTAACATTCTGAGCAATGCTGTCATATAAAATTAGAAAATAAGTTCAGTTTACACACAAAAAAAGTATTTGGAAAAACTACAACAGGTATTTTATAATGCTTACCCCTCTGCAGCTGGAATGAAACAGTCTAGGAAGGCACTACAGACCAGCAGACAAGCTAATCACTGAACCAGCGTTCAGACAGGCACGCTGCTCATGAGCTAATACTGAATCGACCCACTTCGGACCGCAGCATAAGAGGTGCACAGAGCCACAGGGGGAAGGAATAATCAAAGAGTAATCCATTTATGACGCCAGTGCCACAGTTCTTACCTCAGTTAGCCTGCCTGTGCGTGAATGAGGAGAAAAACACACAGAAGAATGGAAAAACAAGGAATAAAGGGTACTCACACTCCAGATTAAGTGTGAAACAATCACCAAACACTCACATGAAGGAATTAGATGTGCCAAATATAGCTCATCATGCTTTATATTAATTCTCTCATTGATCCATCCTCTATACCTGATTCATCCTTCACCCCAGCTATCATCAGAAGAAAGATGTATAACCTGGGCAGGTCGCCAACGCATCACAGGATTCATGCCTATCTTTGTTAAATAAGTGTACTTGTGTAGAAAAATATAAATAGTTCCCAAATGTAGTCAGAGAAAGAATTTTAATTACACTGAGATGGCAAATTCTCCAGTTATACGTGGCTTAGAGAGGAACAAGTTGTGAGTTGCTAGGCAAAGGTAGCCACTTTCTAATGCTGCTGACTAGCCAAAGCCCTGTGAGTTTTCAAGACGGTCATGTTCTTTTTCATAACGTTTTTAGTTTTTCATGCAGTTTAGAGAGTCAGGGCTGTCTCTCAAGACTGCTTTTTTCTGTGGACTCATGAAATGGGCTGCTAGTAGATAGATGAGGAGATATTTACTTGCGCTACCTTTAACCACATTTCACCCACAGGTCAGACTCTTATAGCATATGTGACAATGTTGTGGAAAAAGTCAGCTGTAAACTCAATGAGATTGAATTCCAAAAAAAAGATAACAGAATGACAGAGCTCTCAATCATCTGTTTATTTCTCAAAAGGCAAAGAAATAAGATCAGACAACCAACAAACAACAGATATATGTATAAGTGTGACAAAGCTGTAGGTTGGTGTTTTACAGTATGGAAGATCCTGTTTAAATAAGTCAGGTAGTCTGGGGGAAAAAAACAACTTAAAAACAAGCTTCTTCTTTCTTCTTTTTTTAAAATACAGGTGATGTTAAAGCAGGTTTCATGTGAGTAACATGGACAACATTAAAAATGAACTCAGCTTTGTTTGCTCAGCTAAGCTTCTTTCACATACATGAACATATAACGTCTACTTCAACAGTTTGCCTTAATATCTGCATTTTCCAGTACTGTAAGTAATTAGAAATTCAGTACAGAGCTCAAAAATAGTCCACTTTTAGACAAGTTAATCCAGAGTACTCCTCTGGAACGAAAAGCCTTCTAGGATTATCCTAACATATTAAATTGTGAGTGATGTATAACAGATTAATGGCGACCATGTGACCCAATTTGTTATGGTGAAGGGCTCAAAAGTGTGTTTAGTCTTTTGAGCATTGGCATGTGTTAATGGGTGGCCAGAGGGCTAAAGAATGCTGCAGACTGAGCCCGTTCTCTGACTGAGCCAGCTTGGGAGAGCTGTGCATGTGATTAGGAAGGAACAAAGTGAGTTTGGGGTTAAGAATTAAACAATTAAAGTCCCGGGCTTGCAGCTGATCAACACTATTTGTAAATCAAAAGTATAAGCTGAGAGACGTGAATATGACTAAATACTACAACAGAGACAGTCCAACATAAATTCGGAGACATTGAGTGTGTGGCAATCATATGAACATTTTTTTTTCAGCCTAACAAGAGGAGCTGTTACACTCCCAAGTAGAGAAGATTTATCTCTAAGTGACTGACAATGACTTGTGTACTCATATGGATTGTTTTAAATTATGTATAATAAGAAATTTTCTGCCTGCCCTGTTGGCTGTCTAGATCCATGACTTGGATGGATGATTATTATGACAACACAATCTCTGCCTGGTAATGAAACTGTCCATCAACAAAAGACAAAAATGCAATTTTAATTAGGCTATTAATGACATTTTGAGATTGACATACTTAGATTTTCCGACTTTACCGTATTTTTTTTAACACTTGAACGCACCACTCCCCGTTTTCATTTTAAAATAAGATTCCAACATGTTCCAATATTACAATTCAAAACGATACGCTCAAAACAATCTTTAAATTACTCCTCATAAATAACAATAAAAAAAATCGTTTTAATCCCGCCGACCTTTTTCCTCTCCTTTTAACCCAGTTGCACTGAAGGTAGCACAATAATAATTAAGACCAGCAGGTGTGTGAGATGCTCTTAAGCGCGTGCAGATGAAAAGGGCACTTTACTTTTTTCCTTTTCTCCGGTTCTGTCATTTGAAATTCGCAAACAAAAAAAATGCCTCGAGTTTTTGCTGGACTGCTGAAGACTCGTCGGATCTATCTCTCCAGAACATGTGCTCAACAAAGAGCAACATACATCCATCACAAACCACCTAAAGATAAAATAGGCGGAACTGTAAGTTAAATAACATGTTTGTTTGTTTTTAATTAAAGCTTACAATTTGTCTTTGACTCATTTCTCAACAAATTGGTGAGTAAATAAACACTGCTTCCCTGCAGGAGTCTGTCTTCGCCATGACTGTGATGTTTCTGACTGTCCTCGGTCCTTCCGGTTGGATTCTGTCTCACCTGGACTTTTATAAAGGTCCACAGTGATGGACAAGCGATAGAAGCATCGTTTACAAGCAGTGTTCGCGTTAAATACGCACTGAGTAACTTATGGATATTAATAAAACAAAAAGAGCCCCTACATGTTTTTCTTTTTCTTTTATTAAATCGATGCTATTCAGCTTCCTAGCCAGCAGGTGTCACACTTCCTCACCGGAAGTGAAGTTTTGCTTTACAAACACACACGTCACTATAAGGTTTCCTTATTTTTTTTTAAAAAGGAAAAGAAATCCAGTTATTTAGATCAGTGCAGTTGACCCCCATGCACCATGAAGCCTCAGCTGAGCGGGAGCCAGAAACGACCGTTGTCTGTCCAGGAGGAGGTCGTCGCTGCGATCCGTGGAGCTCTTGAAGTGGCCGTGGAGATGGCGATAGGAGAGGTGACATCGCTGCTGCATCAGGCTGCAAGGGACACACACGAAGAGCTGCGTAGAGAAAACGAGTCCCTCAAAGAAAAGCTGCAGAGAGCAGAGGCCATGCTGGACTGTGAGCTGATGGAGGGAGGAGGTGGCAGTCCTGCAGGTCTGCTTCTGGGTCTGGAGCGGAGAGACGAACAGAAGCGACCTTACTGCAGTCAGAGAAACACGCACGAAAAAGTGTCTGACACGGGGGCCAGAAGCGATCCTGTAGGTCTTAGTAGTACAAATGACGTGAGCTGTCATGGGGATCAGAGATGTGACGTAGATTCACAACTACACAGGGAAGGACATGGCTGTTCTGAAGGTAACATGACTGATTTGGTCAGTTTCTAACCACAGTGACCTCACAGATACGAATGCCAGTGCCTGAACTATCCATGGTCTGTTTTCATTCTTGAAAAAAAAAAAAAAACAGTTTAAAGATACAAAAGGATGCTTAAATCTTTACAAAAACGATTGATTAAGCAAAATACCCCAACGGTCAATTGAAATCAAAACAATCAGAAGTTACTTAAAATATATTATTACATCACTGATGTGTTCAGGTGCACCAGAAGGTGTATTTAACAACTAAGTGTTCCCTTTTCTTTTTTAGATGTATTTTTTTAATCAAGCTCATGCATCTTATTTTCAAAAACTTCTAAACTGTGGCCCTTCCCGTCGCTCCACACCTAAGCTTTATAGAAATACTGAACAAAACACTGTATGCACACTACAGCTGAAACCAGTGTACACACACTGTATAGAAAAACTTTTTGTCTGACAATAAATCTAACAAAATTTTCTTATGTCAGTTATGATCACATTTATTCATAGACCTCAAATCCTGTTATAATGATATATTACAAAAATGTATAGACCCATGTTGCATGCCTGGGTCTTTTGATATTTGACAATGTTTATGTTGTAGTAAAGATGAATAATGGAGAACTTTTGGATAAAGAACCAATGACCTGTGCTCATAGGTGACTGGTTTTTGTTAACAGGGGTCTCTGAAGCACAAACAGTGAAGGTAGAAAATGAGAGCCTCGGAAGTCAAGGCCCACAATCTCAAGACTCATCACCACATCCCAGAATTGACAGCAAGTCTACATTAGAAGAGGTCACTGCAAAGCAGGAAGAGCAAGAGGAGCCAGTCGATGGTGCATCTGTCTCTTTGGACTTGATTAAAATGGAGGATATAAGCCAGGAGGGAATGGCGTGGAAAACAAAAGTACCAGATAAGCCGAGCCAACACCCAAACCAGCTGAGCAACGGCAGACTGGATCAGGGTAAGAACTGGGATCAACTGATCAGATCAAGTCTATAAATATAAATTTAGTAAATGCATTACAGAGGCGTTTCGCCAATTGTGATGCCGTCAGTTGTGTAGCAGTACTATAGATTGGGTTTGACCTCAAACATCTGATTTAGGCATCTGGAATTAAGGAAGTGAACGGTAATTGATGCTTGTGAAGCTGATGGCCTCAGAAGCGTAATCATTACATGAACATTTTTGAAAAAGTTATGTTGTGGATAATTTGGTTCGAATAACAACAAAAAAAAAAAAAAGAATCTTTGCTCTGGCGGGACTGCCTTGTGCAAAGGGGTGGCAGTGTCAGATGATGCTCCTGAGAAAAGAGCAGCTAAAAGGTTTATGGAAAACTCTCAGAATCCAAAGGAGGACTATTAATTACAAAGATCTTTAAGTAAGCTTTGGGTTTATTGAGGAGGACACTATCAGCTTTAGAAACCAACATATCCAAGAATTAGTGAGGTTGAAGTGGGAGGAGCTTGGAAAAGGGCAAAGAATGCAAAGACAGGTGGTCCTGGTGAAGAGGTTGAGAAAAAGTGGTTATGATTTGTGAGCAGCATTATAGGTTTCATGTCAAAAAGAGCACTACAGATGCAGTGTTTGGTTTGAGACCGCTGATGAAGAGCAGGGAACATCAGAACAAGCTGCTTTGTGTCTGCAGATTTAGAAAAAGTGTATGATGGAGTACAAAGGAGGAATTGTGGTATAAACTGAAAAAGTCTGTAGTGGCACAGAACCAGCATGACAGTATTGATGTGTTGTAGGAATAACAGAGTGGTTACAGGTGGAGGTGGTACTGCAGGATGGGTTGAACATGAGCCCCGTGTTGTTTTTTCATTGTGGCATCTTGCATGACAGAACTGGAGTACAGGTTGAATAATAAATGTTTTCTAATTTTCTGCAGTTTAATACAACGTCTGTTATCCTTTTTCCCCCCGACAGCTGCTCTTTCAAACCTGACCACCAGCCTTCCACTGCCCACAGATCTTCAGTCTGTCTCCTCAGGCTGTCCAAATGTATTCCAGCTGGCAAAACCAGGTGCTGTCTCACAAGCTCCTCCAAGAGTCTGTGGAGTCCAAGTCCGGACTGGCCGCAATCTCAGTCACACTTTTACCACTCTCCACACCTGTAAGTTCTGCGGTCAAACCTTCCACCTGCCCAGCTTGCTGCGGCGGCACTACAGCCAGTGCCCACAGAGGCAACAGCAACGTTGTCAGCAGCCAATAGCAGGAGGCAAAAAGAGCAGGCTGCAGCTATACCCGCCGGGCTGCAGCCCCTTCCGCTGCACAGTCTGCAACCGGGAGTTCAACCGCATGGAGAATCTAAAAACCCACCTTCGCATTCACACGGGAGAGAGGCCTTACACCTGCTCTGTCTGCCTCAAGTGTTTCCGCCACTCTGGAGCATTAACACGTCACTTCCGGATCCATACTGGAGAGAAGCCTTACATCTGTGGACAGTGTGGGAAGTCTTTCAGAAACTGTGGTGGGCTCAAATTCCATCAGCGTTCCCACAGCAAGCAGCTGCAGTAGTGTGAACATCTACTGGTGTGAACGGCTGAAGTGATGTACTGCACAATTTCAATGTAGCCACTTTATGTAGGAGACCATTTTCAAATTTCATTTGAGGTTACACACACGTACTGAATAGCGAACATCAGATTTTAAGCTATTAAATATACAGTTGATCTGGGGAATATCAAGAAGGACAGTCTTTGGGAGAGCTAAAGAAATAGGTCTGCTGGGAGCAGAGATCGTTGGGAGTTTAACTTTGTCGTTCCAGTTATACTTTAGTCAGCTTTGTGCTTCAAGGGCCATGCATGTCCACATAGAAAAGGACATTGCACTTTAGTTATAGGAAGAGTTAGTTCTGTTGAGGGGGGGGTTATATAAGTAACAATGCTGCTGAAATCAAAACGGAGGCAAAGCTTAATTATTTGAGTGAGAAATATTTCCCTGCCGTGCCTTCCTTCATAAACAGCAGCAAGAGTTCTGAAAAATAAACCTTTTTTTTCTTTCCCACAATGTCTCAGAAAACTTTGTATTATGTGATATTGTGATGGGCTGCCATCTTGTCTGTGGTGTGCCCCGCCTCCCACCTGGTCCCCTCCGATACCGTGACCCTGAAAAGGCTTAAAGTATCTGAGGGAATGGAAAATGAATAACTAAATAGACTTCTCTACAAACATGCTAACATACCATCTAATCTATAGGACAACATCCAGTCTTTAGTTTAGAACAGATCTGTCAGTAGGGGAAAAATATCGCTTCCTATTCTGCCTTCATGGTTGTCATAGTAACACGATGACAACAGTTTAACAGTACATGTAAAGCTTGGAGGTATATCACTCAGTTGAGAATTTACATCAGAAGTTGTAAATTGAACATGGATTTGTGATCAAAATGGTTGATTTTCTTTTCTTTTTTTTTACATTTGGGTTCAAATACCTGCAGAATGAGCTATCCATTAGATTCAATGTTAAATTTATTTGTCAAATAAAATAAGCATGCAAATCCAATCACTGATATTGAAGGTGATGGGTGAATTCATGTCAGTCTAGATTCTGACATTTATTAAAACGTCACAGCGTTCAGTACATCTGCTTTATAGTTTCATTTTCTCTTGTTGTGGTTTGAACTAAAACATAATGAGGACATATGTTTTTGATGATTTTTTTTTTTTAATAGAAATTTGATCCAAAACTCTGAACATATCCTGCTCTGTGGTAGGTTATGAGTTTAGCATAAATTACCATGGTGACATCAGAATAAAAGACAGCTACTTCTGTGAAACAGGAAATTTGGTCTTTAGGCTCAACAGAACTTGCTGCCCTGCTGGATTTGTGGAACAGGCTCAAGGTTTTCCCTTTTTTGAGGTTGGGTTGTTCTAATCTTTCGCTCACAAAGCAGAATAAAACAAATCAAAGGAAATATCACATGTATCAGTCAAAACTCAGAATAAAAAAAAAAAAATCAAAATATTGTGTGTCTTTGTGGATGGTCTCTTCCTTTGCTTTGTTTATGCATTTACGTTTAGACCTAATATCTATCTCTATCTATTGTGTAGGTTGTGCCGATGAAAGATTAGCCAAATTACGCACCCCCCCCCCCAACCTGGACAGAGAGAGAGAGAGAGAGAGAGATGGAGGGAGAGAGAGAGAGAGAAAAAAAGTAAATAAATCTTAGAGAGTGTAAT